>SNQJ01S0179459.1:19542-30080 GCA_010110895.2 Picea sitchensis | reverse complement strand
AAATAAATCTTGTTGGTAAATGACCTTTTCCCAGTTTAATCACTTCTGAAAAACTATCGACCTTGAAATCTTCCTCACAATGTAAATGTTATAGTTTCAGAAGAAAGTAATTCCTTAACAGTAAAAAACAGTGACTTGAATTCCGGGATTTGCATGCATTTCATTTCTTGGGGTACACCCTTGGCGTTTGGTGCGCAGACGCTGCCTGGAGACTGCCTTGTTAATTATTGACTGCGGGTAAGTTGCAGTTTTCTCCTGGATTCTTGCTAGGATACAGTCCCTCACTTACCTGTTCGCTGCCATGCGATGGCATCCTTGCTTCGTTGTATGTTCCATTAATCTCCAGATTTATAAATTGGTGCCCAGTTCACTTCTTTAAATTGAATGTCGCGACTCTTAAGGAGTTGGCGAAGGGTAGTAGGTGAGAAATTTGAGGCTCAAACTTTTAATAAATTCCTCATCCTAAGGAACCTTCCACTTAAAATCGTAGTCTTCGTAAAATTCAAACAAACAAACAAAATGGTGAAGAATTTATCCACCAAGTAACTTGTGAATACCCAGTGAGACAATCCTATATTTTACTTTTGATTGTTAAAGTGTCCGAATCCTTAATGCGTGGGTATGAGTGGACTTTAACAATATTGTATAGAGTTGGTAGTCACTTTTGAATAAGTATAGAGTTGTTAACAAGCTCTAATTGAGAGTCCCTTCTAGGATGGTTTATTTAATTGATTATTGGCATTAATGGAACTCCCTTATAAGGGAACTCACATGTTCCATCTAATACTCCAAGTGATATTGGGGATATAGATGATCCTACATTAAGTGAATAAATTAGTGTTAATTCATTTATAAATAATATTATATTAATTGACTGTTCATTGATAAGTTCTCAATCTAGCGAGGATATAAGTTTCTCCCTACAATGATTCTCAAACTCCTTGGATCTATATTCTCCTTTATCCCGACTATCATTTTTGCATGTCTTAAATGACTCCCTTTAAGGATTTTAATTCTAACAAAACATTCAAAGACTTCAAAGGTGCTAGGAGGTATATCCAGACCTTGATTAAAGGCAAGTGAATATAACCCACCACTCTTGACAACCGACTCATCAATCCACATAATTTAGTAACCATGAACTCTAAAATTGATTATTTTAACTTAATGATATTTATGTCAAGAGTATCCAAAGTCATCTCCACAATATTTGTAGCAATAGTCCACATTGTCACTAATCATTGAAAGACTTCAATCGAGCCATTAATAATGATCACCACCAATTCCTTCCATCCGCAATGGTATATGCATTCATCTATTTAATTGTTAAGCGAAACTATTTGTTTTGTTTTCATTTAGTTTTAAGGCGATGTTGATGTAAGATTGATTGAGTAATTAGATTCTCTTGAGCCATGAAATAATGTTGATGTATGACTGATAAATCTAGAGTGGAGTTATGAGTTGTGATTGATTAAGGGAATTAGACACATCCTCATTCCTCGGAACAGTCGCCATCCCTGAGACCTTAAGTGGTCAAATCAATCAGAAGAATCATGGGATTGAGCGTTTATTGTGTGTCCTGGAGATCCTAACCATATAGGATAGGTTGGGCGGGTAGTTATTTTAGTATTCAGGACATGGTTGATCATTATTTGTAATTTTCTTCAGTTGTTTGTGATGTGTTAAACGGTGTCACTATTTATGTGTATGTGTTGATCATGTGTCTATTTTAATTATGATGTCGTGTTGATTATGCGTTGCTATGAATTATGTGATGACGTTAATTTCCTAACGCTAAAAAGAAAAAATATATATATATACCTGTTGTACATCGCTATTCGTTGTCGTAACTGAGGGGTCGTTACAAAAGTGATTAAAAGTTTTTCTGGCTACATGAGATTAGATTAAAGTCAAGGATATAGAATTGTATTTTGAAGTTGAGATTACCATCATTGGTCATTGGACAATGGTTGCCAAGATGGAAATAATGAATATCTTTCTTATTGTATTTGACTACATGCCTTCAAATTTTGTCCTTGACATCTTCTCAATATTACATAAGATCATGTGTCATGATCCATATGTCATAGATCTCATATCTCTTGTAAGTGGAACCGCATGGCCCGATCCAATGGAAAACAAAGTAGGGGTAGGATGCAGTTAAGAGACAATATATTCCACCATTGTAGTAATTCATCAAGCCTCTTGTAAGAATATGGGTACCAAGGATGTTGATGGGAAGGGGGTGTTCCACCCATATCCAATGTTTTATCCATTGAAATAAGCACAATCATTTTTCTATTGGAATATACCTAGCAATGAGGGTGTTTTGATATAGTAATAATACATTTAAGTTTTTAAGGTTTACTTGTGACTTGGATGGTTTACATATTCTATGAATATCATTAGCTCTTCGACCCTCACAAAGGAAGTTATGTGAGTTTTGAAGTTGCAAGAAAATGGAGGTATGGATGTCTAAATGGTGGTTCCCTTATTTATAGCACTTTTTATATTACCTATTGAAAAATTATACATCAAATAGCTAGGGGTATTTCTATATCTATGAGTTTGAGTGCCCTTTCTAGAAAAAACACATTAAGTGCTCATATCACCTATAGCATGATTGGGACACTTGTACATAGAGACTTGGCATGCATCATCCAAACAACTACATTTGGAATGCACATCTATAAGAGCATTCCCAGGGATGTTGTGTATGCCAAGTTGTATGGGATGTTTTGTATGCCAACTTGGCATACACAACAACCTCAGGGTTGTTGTGTATGCCAAGAAATTGGCATACACAACATCGTTGGGGTTGTTGTGGGATGGTGTGTATGCCAATTTGGCATACACAGCAGCCCACAACAACCCATATCTTGGTGAGGTCAATACATACTTGCAACATTCTTAGCTCAAGGAACCTTGGTTAAAAATTGGGGGTTCAATTTTTCATTGATAACCTAATGTTTTCAATCAACTAGTTTTTCTACATGGGCATTTAAATGATTGTTTTTATACATGGATGCAATCATGGCAATTTTGTTACCATCTAGGTGTCATTTGAATGGGTTTCCATGTGTTCTTTTTAAAGGAGAGGATTGATGTACCATCATACCTTATTCAAATATGGTCTTATTCAGGTGTGGAAGGGTGTTACATGTGGTATATGACCCATGAAATAAGTATTCATTTGATTGTAAAGGAGTTAACGAACCCTGAAGGCTTTCCAAAGATGGAAAAGACAAAAGAAAAAAGTGCCCCTCTTCCTTAACAATAATATCAAGGGGGGTGGGTATATGACACCATTACTATCCATTTTGTCTCAATTTATGCAGGTGGAAGAAGACAATATTGTCAATATCAGGTTTTTTAGTTCAAGTGACAATTCAAAGGAAAAGCTATATTGCCAATCTATCATGCATTTTTGTTATAGGAGCCACAATACAAAAATTTAGTTGAAAATATCAGGTAGAGAATAAAATTTTATAGGCACCCCGTGAGGGGACTTTTGTCCACATATGGAGCCACTAGAATTGTTATTCCCTGAAATTACATGTCAACATTTTTAGGGATTATTATATGCAAATATTGGAAATTAAACATCCTACCACAAACTAATAATTAATAAGTGATGCCTAATTTGAAATTTTTTTTAATAGAACTCCACTACATGATCCAATAGGTTATTAGGATCATCCTATAAAATTTTGCTCCTTGATTTTTCTTATTGTGATCAAGGCATGCCTCTTACATTTTTCAGTTGTGGCATAGGTCCAATTTTTATCTTGGCACAACCTTAAACCTTGGATATTAAAATGACCCTTTTAGGTTTTGAGTTGAGCTAGGAAGTGGAGTGAGACCTCGTGTTCGTCCTCTACTTTTCTATGTAATTTTGAAGCATCAAAGACTATTGTAATCAAATTTTCTAAGTTCAAGGGTTGGAATGTCTCCCATCATTGCCTCATCTCATTGTGTCATGCTCAAGTCATGATCATGTATATGTTTTTTCTATACCTCAGGTTAGTTTCAAGGAATTATCATTTCCCTTTCTCCAACTATTCTAGACCGATCAACACCAACTCATTTCTCTAGGGGTATGATTTAGAGGCTCGGTGTCTCAATTACCTTAGCATTTTACCTTGCATGCAGTAATCAATTTCCATCATTGATCCCTAACTATGTAGTGCCTTCCTGTGTTTAAATTAAGCATGTCTAATGTCATTACATTGGTGAATATTCATACATTGGCACCTATTATCATTGTTTTTTTACATGGATGCAATCATGGTAAAGTTGTTACCATCTGGGTGTCATTTGAATGGGGTTCCATGTGTTATTTTTGAAGGATAGGGTTGAAGTACCATCATACCTTATTCAAATATGGTATTCTTAAAGTGTGGAAGGGTGTTACATGTTGTATATGAACCATGCAATAATTATTCATTTGATTGTAAAGGAGTTAATGAACTCTGAAGGCTTGCCAAAGATGGAAAATATAAAAAAAAAAGTGCCCCTATTCCTCAACAATACTATCAAGGGGGATGGGTAAATGACACCATTACTATCCATATTGTCTTAATTTATGTAGGTGGAAGAAGACAAGACTTTCAATATCAGGTTTTTTAGTTCTATGGATGAGGTGAAATTCCTCATTGCAAAGGGAAAGTGACCCCTGACTTGACATGTTTTGTGGGTTCACCCTAAAAGCTATATATATTTTATGAGGAAAAAATAAATAGATAGGCCAAGATGGCCAGAAAATAGAGATTTATTTAGTTTACTCATCGAACCATGGAATGGGACAGTGCAACAAAACACGTCCAAGGGACACTTGAGTAGCAGGCCCTTTGCATTCTTCCAATGCCATTGTGTTCCTACAACACAATATTTGATAATAAATATATGTACAAGAAATGAATAAGAATATAATGAAGAGGTACCATGAAAACAGGTTCAAGCCAATTATTGATTCTTATGAGAAACAGAAACCCCGCAAGCTTAATTTCATGATTGAAAAGCCAACCCTGCCATTCCATAGGTACAAAGAGTATGGTCCTTACCTCAAGGAACCCTTGCACCTAAAAACACTAAGTGAAAATTCAAAGGAAAAGCTACATTGCCACATTTTTGTTATAGGATCCATAATACAAAATTTTAGTTGAAAATATCAATTAGAGAATCCAATTTTATAGGCACCCTATGAGGGGATTTTTTTCCACATATGGAGCCACTAGCATTGTTATTCCCTGAAATTACATGTCAACATTTTTAGGTATTTTCATATGAAAATATTGGAAATTAAACAACTCACCATTCTCTTCGCTCTACGTTTCCCTCAATCTCTCTTTCCTGGTGCCCTCCGCGAGCTCTGTCTTCTTCCTAACCCTACCCTCGGGCTCTCTCTACCAACTGGTGCCCTCCTCAAACTCTCTCTCTTTCGTAACCCTAGTCATGAGCTCTCTCTCCCAGTGCCCTTCCTTCTATATATCCTTCCTTCTCCTTCATGCCCTCCAGCTCACGAGTTGCAGTGTGCCCTAGTCTCCTCGCTCTTGAAAGAAGTGAAGTTTCCTCATAATGGTTTGATCTGCTCTCACCCACGTCAATGAAATGGAGAAATGTATATTGACATGATATGGAAACAATGTTTATTAACTATATCTTCTCTTTTTCATTATTTTGATGCCATAAAATCTTCCTCCTAATTTTGAATCTGTCACCTATCAAGAGGTGGAAGACCATGTCACACTTGATGGGGTATGGAATTTGTGTGACTTAACAACCATTATGCAATTCTTGATTCAAACATGCCCCTTAGAGGTGTTCTATTCCACAAGGGGAAAAATATCCACTTAGGTTAATTTCATCCTAGTGGAGACAATAAAAATGCCCCAATTTCATCGATCTAGCATGGCTCCATTGATAAGCTAGAGAATAGTAATTATCCATTCTATCTATAAGTATAATTGTACATGTATTTGAACTTATTTTACCATAGAGACACCTTTTACAATTCAATATGGAGGAGATGTGTAATGTAATATAACGCTAAATTCAATGTACATCGATCAAATATAATAGTTACAAAAAAAAAAAAAAAAATGTGTGAAGTTGGGCATGATTCACATTATAAACTAGCCTAGATGCATATTAACATAGAATCTATCAATCATTGAGAGGGATCAAATAATTTGAGACAAAACCCTCTTTTAGAGTGAAAAAACCTTAGTAAAGTTTTGTATGTCAAGGGATTTGATCCCTCTTGACACTTGATAAATCCAAGGATATAAGGATAAATCTAGGTTGGTTAACAATTACAACACTATTGTGATAGATAATATATAAGTTAGTTATCATTTAATCTTGTGTTCTTAGGATATTTTTCCCAACCAACAATGATGACATTATTGAAATAATCTATCCTAGATAACAAAAGAAGACACGATTCCAATGCTTGATCCGATATAACAACAAATACAATGTTGTAATGATCAATTCTAGTGAACATTGACACTATTGTAATAGTTTATCCTAGAGAGAAAAAATGATAAACTAAATTTACTTTTCTTAGGTGGACAAGGTCTTGGTCCCAAGTCTTACTCAAGAAAGGTCTAGGTCCCAACCTTTGTTTATATAGGTAATTCTTAATGTGAAACATGCCTATATAATGAGTAACCACCATTGGATATTTGGACAACAAATATAAATGTCATAAACATCGACAATGTCAAAATCCATAGATGGTTTATATTCCTTTGTGGAGTAAGGATCATCTTCATAGCAATGTCTTGGAAAAACTTGAAACAACTAACAATCTTTGAAGGTAGGGGCACATTAATGGGCCTTTTAGGTGTCCACTTTACAACTCTTCAAAGGAGAGAGTGAAGCATCTATTTTTGGAATGAGACTTCACCCACTAAGCATGGTACATATACATTGGTGTGCTTCAAAGTTTTATGAATTCCAGATTGATATTAAAATGCATGATCTACTTTACACCCATAAGTTAGACCTACACCATGCATGAAAGTAATCTGAGAACGTTCAAACAAATCAAGGATGAGATTGGATATATAGAGTGGGTGTGTTACTCATATTTTATTTTGGAAAACCTCCCATATCATCAAGGAATATGAATAGTCTATCCATGACAAATTTCAATGCATACAGAAACAGTTTAAAAATATTTCAACGTTGGCCCCATTCACAGGTCACTGTTGTCGATGTCTAGTCCTAGTACAATGTATTTTCGTTGTTTCTTTTAAAATATTTTGAGACGCATGTTCCTGCATCTAGTACTACAAGGACATGCAATAACATTAATAAAAAGGAACTTGATAAATTGCACAAGCTTCATCAATTATTTCTTGTCTTTGTTTTTTTCTCTCATCTAAGTACTTTGTTGCTCCAATATTTTAGATATACTTTAGTGTGAAATCATTATTTAAACAAGAAATATCATCTAGTTCCTTCTTCTTTCCACCAAAATCATGGTCCAAATTCCCATGTTTTCAAATAGTTTCAATGAATATGTTATAGAAATGACAAACATGTTCATCGAAACTTCATTGTTGCAATACTATGACAACAATGATGACATTTACGATCATGATGGTATAAAGATGAATGAGCTTCTATTGGTTTCGAGAATAATTTATCCTCTACTAAACAAGTCCAACCATGTGAAGGTGGAAGCTCATATGGCCCCTCCCCTCCCCCTCACATCAATCTCAATTCCCCAATACCCAATCTATAAAATAGAAAATAATAAAAAACAACATAGTAAGATTCATGCATAGAAGCTACCAAAACAAAAATTAATGAAGGTAAATGAAATTATGTGTTTGTAAATGATATTTTTAGTTTACCACATATGTTATGGAGACTATTTTCATGTTTCACATAATAAACAACATGTAACAGAAGATATAAAAAATTTCACATAAAACTTAAAAACATGTAATTAACCCATGACATAAATAAATTAGTTTAAGAGAATAATTAATACAAATTAAAATATATAGTTATGTACCTAATCCAACTCAACATGTGTATCATCCTTCTTCTATATCTTCTTCTTCATCGAACTTGACATCTGTATCATCATCCGGTTCATAAATGTTGTTGAAAGGATTGATGATATCATCATCGTCATCAATGTCATTTTTGAGCATATATTCATCGACATCATCATCAAGAACTACATTATCTCCTACACCTGGTTCATCTTATCTGTCTTCTTCATTTGTCGACCCATGATATTTCGGCTCTATCTGATTTGGTGCATCATATTCTTCCTCAATATCATCGTCTACCTCTATAGTATCCTTCCTCTTGGATCATATCTAACAACAAATGACCAATCCCTCTCACCTAGAACCTTTGAGTAAAATACTTGTTCACATTGGCTTGGAAATACATAGCGATAATGTTCTCTTTCAAACACCATTGTTTTAATCATCAGAAATCCATTGGCATGCTAAATAACAATTCTTTCCTCATCGTGTTCATGCATTCGTAACCTATACCATTTGACGTCGAACATAACTAATTTGAACAAATTAAAGTCACACTCAAGTATATCATTGAAATACCCATAGTATCTATTTTCATATTCTTGGGGATGTTTGTCACTCCTAGAGGAAACATTAGTGACCTGTAATATTGCAGTTATACCACTATAAGAAGTTTTCCTAGTTTCATCCAATTGTTTGATGTCAAATTTATGGCCATTGCACCACATAGCCTTGTGGTGTTTCAACTGCAATATGCCAAACATGTAAAAGATGCATTGTCAATTAATAAAAATATATATATAACTTGGAAAGTATATGAAAAAGACACACCTGCAGTCACATTAATATAATACAAAATAACTAAATAAAATGGGTGAATTTGCTTGCATGTCCATTTTTCAAACCATATGCTAAATCAATTTCCCTCTGCGTAACATTGGCATCCCTGTTACGACAAGATTCTCTAACCAATTCGGACAGTTGTTTCCATGATAACCTATCACCATGGTGTTGTTTACATTTTTCAATCCATACATTCATTGAGTCAAGATTGTTTACAATGTATAAATGCAGTGCATCCCAATCTTGATCAACTGAATCAAAAAATCATAATTCACCAATATTAAATATTAGTTATAACTATGTTAAATATTAACCATTAGTTATAACCATGTTATAACCATGTTAAATATTAATAATTTATGAAATAATAGATCTTAATTAATGAGTATGATCATATACAGAAAAAATGAAAAGTTATATGTATTATAAATCTCCACAATTTAATTACCTCTCACTTTTTTCATTTTACCTTTCCTCAATAGGTTCTCCTGTTCAAATTTGTTAATGGAGTTCACATCCCAAATGTGATCCACTGCATGCATAGATGCCTCTGC
Organism: Picea sitchensis; assembly: GCA_010110895.2. Taxonomy (NCBI): domain Eukaryota; kingdom Viridiplantae; phylum Streptophyta; class Pinopsida; order Pinales; family Pinaceae; genus Picea; species Picea sitchensis. The sequence goes on along the minus strand of SNQJ01S0179459.1, from coordinate 20,668 downwards.
TAATTTAGGAAGATACTGACTAATATACACCATGGATTGTTATACCATATATCCCTCCACCATATAACCCTCGGGACGTTCTCTTTGTCTAACCAAATCCTTCAATGATTTCAAGTTCTTCTCCACCATCCATATTAACCTTGTGTGTATAGGTCCACACATTTCAATCTCCTCAACTTGGTGTATGAGGTAGTTTTATTGTGCATTGAAAAATGTTGGAGGTAGATACTTTTGCATTTCATACATTAGCATAGGAATTTCTCTCTTCCAATACTTTATATCATCTTCATGGATTTATTTCAATGACAACCATCTACAGATCATGACATAAGAAAATAACATGTTTCAACATAACATAATATATATTACATTATAAGTAAAACACATGTCATTAAGTACAAAAACAAATTGAAAAAACATTTTTCATATAAATCACAGCTACTTACCTCATGTATTTGCGAAGATCATATATAACTTGTTTGACATTGTTGTCAAAGTCATTTGGGAGAGATAGCGGTAGAACATACTGTAACAATATAAATGAATCGTTATGTGTTTCCAAAATAGACAAAAAAAAATTCTTAAAAGATGTCACTACTACATTGGGCACAAATTACGACGAAATATTACGACGGTTTAGAATTTCGTCGTATTTTTTTTTGTTTTTTTTGTAATAAATATTTTTTTTTTCGGGGTCCAAATGTTGGTCGCTCTAGCGACAAACATTCCAGGTTGGTCATTTTAACGACGAATGTTTTGTCTCTCAGTTACGGCAAATTTTCTATAGTTATGACAATCATTTTCTACAGTTGTGAAAATCATTCGGGTGTTCTGATGCAATGGTGCTCTGGTTTTTTATGAAATCTTGATTTCAATTCTCTTTCAAGAAGAGAAACATTGAATTGATCAGACTCTACATAGCTGAGATTTTGAAGGTCAGTACTTAAAAAATTTCTGTGTGATTTAATAATTTGGTGCTATTGAACTATTTTATTGTTTATTTTCACTCCTTATAAGGGTTTAGAGGAAGAGGTTATAGGTGCTAATTATGGATAAAAGATATATGTGTTAAGTGTTAATGGTAATACATACAAATATTTAGGGGTTATAGGGGATAATTCTTAGG
>SNQJ01S0179459.1:0-19532 GCA_010110895.2 Picea sitchensis | reverse complement strand
CATAGAAAAGTAGAGGACCAACACGAGGTCTCACTCCACTTCCTAGCTCAACTCAAAACCTAAAAGGGTCATTTTAATATCCAAGGTTTAAGGTTGTGCCAAGATAAAAATTGGACCTATGCCACAACTGAAAAATGTAAGAGGCATGCCTTGATCACAATAAGAAAAATCAAGAAGCAAAATTTTATAGGATGATCCTAATAACCTATTGGATCATGTAGTGGATAAATTCTTGGTGGATAAATTCTTCACCATTTTGTTTGTTTGTTTGAATTTTAAGAAGACTACGATTTTAAGTGGAAGGTTCCTTAGGATGAGGAATTTATTAAAAGTTTGAGCCTCAAATTTCTCACCTACTGCCCTTCGCCAACTCCTTAAAAGTCGCGACATTCACTTTAAAGAAGTGAACTGGGCACCAATTTATAAATCTGGAGATTAATGGAACATACAACGAAGCAAGGATGACATCGCATGGCAGCGAACAGGTAAGTGAGGGACTGTATCCAGGAGAAAACTGCAACTTACCCGCAGTCAACAATTAACAAGGCAGTCTCCAGGCAGCGTCTGCGCACCAAGCGCCAAGGGTGTACCCCAAGAAATGAAATGCATGCAAATCCCGGAATTCAAATCACTGTTTTTTACCGTTAAGGAATTACTTTCTTCTGAAACTATAACATTTACATTGTGAGGAAGATTTCAAGGTCGATAGTTTTTCAGAAGTGATTAAACTGGGAAAAGGTCATTTACCAACAAGATTTATTTCTTGAGTACATAAAAATTTGATTCTCTATTCTGAAATCAAATGGGAAAATTAATCGTGCTTGAAATTACACAAAACACATCTGTACACAGTAGCATCGTAGAAATTCATTCCTTAAAGCGATAGATTTTTTTACAATGTATATTATTCAATGAATGATTGGATCTGCGTGAAGTTGTAGTTATTCAATCTTCGACATAGATAAAACATATTCTGGGTTGCAAAAATTGTATCACTAACAATCACTTATCCAATACAAAAATGGAGAATCAATGCGAATTGAAATAATAGCCTATTACAAAATTTAACAGAAATATAATTGGGCAATCATTAATCATTTTTATACACAGAAAATAGAGTACGGTAACCAAAAGAAGAATGAAACATGATGTTGATCGTCAACAAAAACTTGCCCTAATTCTTTCCCAACTTTCTATTGCTAATCCAAGGACTTCACCGGTACCTCCCATCCAACACTAGGGGTACTCTTCTTCCCCCTTAGCCCCTTGAGCCGCAAATGGGACACACACACACAAACCAAAAATCCTTTATCTCTCAGCTTTCCTCGCAAGGTAGCGCCACCACTCTCTCTCAAGATGGGTATCCCAACTCTCACAAGTAAAACCAGTAAAAAATGGTTCAACATAACTTTACCCATAACACATGTGATCCCTTTCCCCTTTTTACCATTTTCTTTATAGGGGTTTCCTTAATGAATACTCCCCACTTGCACAATTAATTCACTTTTTAATTAGATAAATTAGAATTATATCCCCCTTACACTTGTCACCCTTTCCCTAAGTTGCACAAGTAATTCCACATTTTATTTTAATTCAATTCAATTTCCCTCACCCATCCTAAAATCACTTCTTAAATTACTCCTAGTTGCCTCTTTATTCCCTTTATTTACAATTAATGACTAACACCTTACTAAATCCAAGTTGAGTTAAAATGTGAGTCTTCTTCTAGTTAGACTAGTGTTAACTAGACTCTAGATACCTTTCTATGCGTACACATTCTTTCATCTCTATTTATTTCTCATTTTAGAACTCCCTTTTAATATTTTCTTGCACACATGTGCCGTATCAAATATTTAGATATATTTCACTCTTTTAAATTTTTAACTTGATTTACTTCATCCCCTTTTTAATTAACTTATAATTTAGTTTTAGTCTTCTTACCCAAACTTAAACTTAGGCTTAAATTTTGAATATGCTTAGACTTTCATTTGGGATATAAAATTAATAATTTCAATCTTTAATTAATTAATTAAATCCAACAATGTTTAAATATTTTACAAGGTTTAATTATCCGCTCAAGGTTTTATAGGCCACCTAGATTCATTGACTCAAGTGTTACTTTCATGACGTGCCCTTCAAGACACTCCATGCTCCAAGGGTGCCACTCGCCTTTGACTAGTTTTGGTAGTTGTCCAAACCTTAAAGTCAACACTCCATATAGGTAACCTTGTGAGAGATTAATGGCTTCTAAGGAATAACGACCCTGCCTTATTGTGCGCCCCTTATAGTATTCGTGAGAGACTGTCTCAGTCTTCCCTCACAACATCATGGACCTCTTGAATTAGGTAATCATTAACCTACAATTCGAGCCACGACAAGAGTGCCAGTAGGCTGTGATAGGGACACTGCCACACCTCTCCCTCAATATTGGGTCAATGTGCATGGCCCCTTTACTCCTTATGTGAGTCAGATTAGTAAGAATTTGTCAGCTTGCATTTATCAGCAAAACACTATCAATGATCCATATATAAAATCATACTATAATCGATCATATGTCACATATGCATAAATAAAATACTCAAACCAATACAATCCACTCCCTGAATCAATCCAGAGTCTAAAGAGGTCCATTGATTCCCTCGACATACAAAATCCATCAAGTGTCTTGCACACTCAGGGAAACTCATCAATAACATCCGTCAATATGCATATAACAAATAACATAAAATCATAATCCATCAACATCATCATAAGAATCTATAAGAAAAACAAATAACCATGTACTATAATTAGATCACTTGTGTTGACCCTTGATCAAGTTTTAAAGAATACTTGGTCATATTTGACCGTTTTTGGGACTACGACAGCTTGCCAAAGATGGAGCGCAACGTGAAGCGGAAATTAGAGAAACTAGACCTATTTTTGGGTCCCTTTAGGGTTTTGGGTTGATGTAACGAGAAAGGGATGTTTGCTCGTGGGTTTACCCACGCTTAGGCCCATTTTGTAATCTATAAATAGATACTTAGGAAATGTAAGTAGTAGATGGTAGTACATCTATGTGATGTATAACTAAAGGCTTAGTGCTAAGTCACTGGATCTGTGTGATCGGATGTATATTGCAAGTGCTCTGTGCATGATTGTAAGGATATTGAAAAGCACAGTGCAAGTTGTTGTAGTTTTGTACTGAAGTGCAAGGAAGAAGGATCTAGCAAGCTACGTAGATATTCAGTCCTGTGAGAAGTAAGGGTCATTGAAGCTCTGTTCTGTAAACTCTTGAACGAGATAATATAAAGAAGAAGACTTTGTGGACGTAGCCCCAGGGTGGGGGTGAACCATGGTAACTTTGTGTATTGTGCTCTGTGCTTCGACCTAATGTGTTTATCTCCTTCTTGGCTAAGTGCTTGATGTGATTAAATAGATTTAGTTATGCTTTGTGTTTCTGAGATAGGAATGAATGTTAGATCTGATATATAAGATGATTAGTGTTTGATCTGGTGAATCCAATCTATCTTGTTGTATCTAAGTGCTAAATCTTCTTGAATCTAAGTATATACTGCGATGCTCTATGCTATCTATGAAGTGCTGTAAGGGTTGAATATCGATGGATAAACCATGCCAGATAATTGCTAAGTGCTATAATCACATATCTGTGTCCCAGCTAAGGTTGCAGACACTTGAGTCCTGCAACCACCCCTACCTCTACCTTGGGTGAGACTTCATCTGCTTCGCAGGTGTTTTCGAAAGGGCCGGTAGTTAGGGTTTGTTAGTGCGCTCTTGAGCATGAACCCTAGGTCTGCCTCTGTGCCAACAAATGGTTTCGTTGCCGAGATCTGAAACTGTGATTGCTGGGAACTAAAGAAGAAGAAGCGTTGTGCAAAATAAGCTCTAAATCAGATCAGATTTGAAGAAAGGAAGATCAAATCTGAAGAAAAGAAGCGATATTTGAATGCTCTGTGCTTTAAGAAAAGTAAAAGTGGAAATTTTTGAAAGAAAGAGGTCAGATTTGCAGAAAAGAGGTAAGATCTGTAAACTCCGTGCTCTGATAAATGTAATAATAGTTAAAAGTCTTAGATTTGAAAACTTTGTGCTCTATATAGGTAAGATAAAGTGGATTTTTTTTGTTTCTGAAGCATGAATTTAGGTATGCTTGATAGATTTTGTCCTAGCCTAAAACCTAGGGCATTGTTAGATGGAAGAAAATTTGATAGATTTGATAAGAATAATGATAAATATGTTATAACTATCCATAGAAAGAATGTTTGGACTAACAGATGGATGCAAGATCCTAGAAATAATTTTTTACAGGCTAACTACCATGAACCTATTGTGCAGTACATAAGAGGTTGGGGGTCATTTAAAAGAAATAGAGGATTGACCCTATGTTACAGTTGCAGAAAACCGGGACATCTAGCTAAGGAGTGCCATGGTGGAAGAATGAGTTGTCTCTGTTGCAAGGATTTGGACCATGAAGTATTAGATTGCCCTAGAATGATTGCCAGGATTGAAAAAATGAATCTACGCAAAGAAAACCTTACGGCAGATCCACAAATAGCAGAGACCCAGAAAGAATCAGAGAATATGTTACTACATATGAAAGAAACCTTGAATGATCACCGACATATTAGGCTATCAGAGATCTTCAAAGACAAATAATGCATCAAAGTAAGAATAGAAGAATTCGACATTGATTGCGTTCTGGATGAGGAAACACAGGTGAATGTCATGACAGAAAGAACTTGGGAAGCCATAGGGAGACCTTCTTTTACTCCATCCCTAAGTGGAATAGGGTTTTTCAGAGGAAAAATGGTAAACCTATGTGGAAGGCTCACTCGGATATCTATGAATGTCAATGGAATTTTGACAAAGGAAGATTTTGAAATCATCAAATTTATTGAGGACAATGCCTCATTTACTATGTTGCTTGGAAATCCTTGGATTGAAAGAGATCACACTAGAAAGAAGGAAGAAGAAAAAGTTTTAGAACAACAGAGACAAGAGTTAAAAGACTTCAGGACCAGAAAGATCGTGCAGTTGATTGAAGAATAGAAGAACCGATTGAAGCCATTTCACACTAGAAACCCATACTTCAAAGTTATCAGAACGCCAGAAGATTCACAGAAGACTGAAGTCCCCATTGCAGAGAAAGAAGAGTTGTTATCCCTGAACCCTAAGAAAGAAAATCAACAACGTGAATTGACTATATCCAAAGAAAATAGAAATCAGAACGGGAAAAGAACCACTGAGATGAAGCTCATGGGAAAGAAAGCTAGAAAGTTAAGTAAGAAGAAGGCAAAGATGGAAAAACTACAGAAGAGTCCAGATGGAACTTCACAAAAAGAGAAATTGCAGAATTCGAGCTTCGCTGAAATATTAGAACATCGACATGGGTCACTTTTCCATGGCGAAGCGATATAGCCGTTGGAAGCCAATATGCCTGTTCGACTGCCGCTCCGAATGGGTTGAAAAGCAATTATGGGTTAACACTAGACCGGTGGACAACACTAGAATAGATAGAACAAAGTTAATGAAGGCCCCATGTCCATTGCAAGCAGACCATTGCTGAGATTGCCTATTAAGATCGTCGTGCCATGCCTGAAGAACACTTTTTCCAATTAAGAAGTTGAAGCTCGCAGAATTAGCAAGTGTCTAGAGTGATCGTCACACTATTGTTATTTATCCCAGTACAGTGCTTAAGACCAGTGTGACCTCGATTATTTTCTTTGAGCGTATATGTCCAACGAGCTCAACGCAACTGAAGAATCTATGAGAGAGGTACTCGCTAGCCTCAGAATCGAACGAGTCATGTCAAAAATAGGGTTGTCTACAGATTTACAATCATCATCAATGAGAGGAATGCAAGCCTCCCCGCCGACTGCTCGAGCAGGAACATCTTGAGAGGGCGCAGAAAGAAGAACTAAGCATAAAGACGATATAACCAATGAAAAGTTAGTACCGTCCATCCTACCAGCTTGCATACCCCCTCTGAGCAGTGTGATTAATCGAGACAGCTTCCCTCGAGACTTTGAATACACCCTAGTCACTCCTTATTTACCAAAAGGAGTATGCACCTACCGCATAGATCAAGACAAGGTTGCAGCATTGAAGTTTTGCGACTTCAACCTGGGAGACCGTAAAGCCTACAACATGCTTGCCTCACACAAGTACTTAACCAGAATGAAGGGAAAGAATTCCAAGATCTTCCCTCAACAATGGAAAATGAACCTAGAGCAGTCTACTTTGCTCAGCGTCATGAAAATATCGCACTTCGGCAAACACCAAGAGGTGAATGCTTGTGTTGCTACTAGCACGTTACCATGGAGGATACCTGTGGGTAAAATACCACATAAATGTTGATCCGACAATGATCAATAGGATCACCGGGCTTAGTATACAGAGCCCTGATCCCCAGGATTACTACCCTAGAAAGACCACGGACCGCGCTCTTTCACAAAAGATTAAAGAAGCTTATGGAAATGTCGAGAAGGGCATGCGAGCCTACAAGGTAGCCTCTATCAAGAGTGGCACAGTGTGCCTTGCATGCCAACTGATAGCAGGGAAATTGGTACGTAATAACAGACCAACTCAAGTATCAGGATTTGTAGTTGACCTCGCAGGAAAATGCGCAAAGGGACTACAGATGAACTGGACGAAGTACCTGGTTAACCAGCTAGAGATTGACTGCAGAGAAGCCCAGGATCAGGGGCATGAATTCCATTTTAGATGGCTGCTAATACTGATCGCTTTCATTGCATGGGAGCTATCGAAAGGTGCAACCTTCCTAGTCCTTGACCCTTTTGAGCCCTTAGCCACGAAGTTCAGTACCTTATGGTACTCGAACGATATGAACAAGCAGTGGAAATACAATGTTGTTTTTCATACATACTATAACCAACTGAAAGCAGCCATAGGGGGTGAACCTCGCATAACCCCGAACACTTTACAAAGGTTCCAACCTCTGATAAAGTTTAGCGTGGATCGCCACTTTATATACCTAACTCCACGCGCCGATGAACACCAGGAACAACTTCAGTCTTATTATAAGATGACATAAGAAGACCTGGAAGAAATCGCTAAGGAATGGTCGACGGACCTCCTTATCTCAACAGATCCAACAAATATGTCTGACATTGATAGCCCAGAAGCTGTGCAGAATACACCTGGGTCTAGTAAGGCGAAAAAAATTAAGAAGATAAAAAAATATGAGGAAATCCAGGATGTCGACAATAGATCTGTAAGGATGGCTTCCACCACACCTGATCATAGAGGTAATAACGAAGACTTTGAAGAAGTTGAACAAAGGCCAGAGGATGGAGTAGATATCATAAGGAAAAGAAAGGGTTCACCTCCAGAACCTTCTTCCAAGAAGAATCCGAAAGCATTCGTGACTAAACTTACGAACACACTCACCCCAGACGACTTTAGCTTTATCCTCGTGACTATGAATGAAGCTATCGAAGAGATAAAAAAAAATGGGTAGCCAAGCAAGAGGCCATGTACAACAGAATTGAAATTGATCTCCAACGAGTAAATCAATTCCTTCAATCAAGCCGTGCAGCTTCCACTGCGCCCCTACCAGAAGGAATGACAGAAGCAGGAGATGAACTGATTCAACTCCGCAGGATTGCTGACACAGTCGAAGTACACCTTCGAAAAGTAGAAGAAGAAACAATGCAAGCCACCCAGGCCCTAAAGCAAGCACAGGAGGAAATCATAGAGAATCGTTGAGCTGCAGAGCAAGATAAGGAGGCCATCCATGTGAAATTTGATGAAGATAGAGAAAAAATCCAAAAGGAGAAGGAGCAGCTTATCGCGAAGCAAGTCGGGATCGAAGACGCTGTCAACAGAGCATTTCGCTTTGTGACTGACTTAGAACAGAAGGTCGAAGAACCCTTAGACCATCAAGTGATGAAGCTTGTTGAAGTTATTCAACAACTTCAACAAAGAGTCATGGACTTAGAGCTTCATATCATCCCAAGCACCCCGCAAGAAGAGCACGACCAATGAGAAATAACTTCCCAGAGTATAGTAGAAAGGATTAAAGCACACACCGAAGAATGCAAACAATTAATTAGCAGAAGGGCGCAGATACATGAGAACCTAACCGAGAACTAGGAATTGCATAAACTAAAGTCGCAGCTCCTGGAAGCAAAGCAACATGCAAAGAGACTTCAGATGCAGTTGAAGGCCCTATCAACCATACAGAAAATGAAGCGATCCCACGAGCAACGCGTCACACAGCAACAGATCCACATGATCCAGAGCAAGGTAATGGAAGTAACTCAACAACTTCAACCTTTGCAGGATAAGGCATGTCAGCTATTCTTAGAGATTGTGAACCAAGGAACAGAGCTGGAACAGATAGTGACTACAGAAAAACAATGCCTAGAGAGACTAGTCAATAACACACTCATCCAGGAGTTCGCCGAGCAAGAGGAAATCGCAAAGCAGCAGGTCGAAGCAGCTAGAGATAAGCTCAAGGCATTCGAGGTGGAATTGATCAGACCAGAGTGACTCGAGATGAGTCATAGGTGAGTGTTGGGGGCTTGTTGGCCCTTGACCAAGTTTTGAAGAATACTTGGTCATATTTGACCATTTTTGGGAGTGCGATAGCTTGCCAAAGATAGAGCGCAATGCGAAGCGGAAATTAGGGAAACTAGACCTATTTTTGGGTCCCTTTAGGGTTTTGGGTTGATGTAATGGGAAAGGGATGTCGGCTTGTGGGTTTACCCATGCTTAGGCCCATTTTGTAATCTATAAATAGATACTTAGGCAATGCAAGTAGTAGATGGTAGTACATCTATGTGATGTATAGCTAAAGGCTTAGTGCTAAGTAACTGGATCTATGTGATCGGATGTATATTGCAAGTGCTCTGTGCATGATTGTAAGGAGATTGAAAATCTCAGTGCAAGTTGTTGTAGTTTTGTACTGAAGTGCAAGGAAGAAGGATCTAGCGAGCGGCATAGATCTTCAGTCCTGTGCGAAGTAAGGGTCATTGAAGCTCTGTTTTGTAACCGCTTGACTGAGATAATATAAAGAAGAAGACTTTGTGGACGTAGCCCCAGGGTGGGGGTGAACCATGGTAAATTTGTGTATTGTGCTCTGTGCTTTGACCTAATGTGTTTATCTCCTTCTTGGCTAAGTGCTTGATGTGATTAAATAGATTTAGCTACGATTTGTGCTTCTGAGATAGGAATGAATGTTAGATCTGATATATAAGATGCTTAGTGTCTGATCTGGTGAATCCAATCTATCTTACTGTATCTAAGTGCTAAGTCTTCTTGAATCTAAGTATATATTGCAATGCTCTATGCTATCTGCAAAGTACTGTAAGGGTTGAATATAGATGGATAAACCATGCTAGATAATTGCTAAGTGCTATACTCACAGATCTGTGTCCCAACTAAGGTTGCAGACACCAGAGTCCTGCAACCACCCCTGCCTCTACCTCGGGTGAGACTTCATCTGCTTCAGAGGTGTTGTCGAAAGGGCCAGTATTTAGGGTTTGTTGGTGCACTCTTGAGCATGGACCCATGGTCTACCTCTGTGCCAACAAATGTTTTCGTTGCCGGGACCTAAAACTGTGATTGCTGGGAACTAAAGAAGAAGAATCTTTGTGCAAAATAAGCTCTGAATCAGATCAGATCTGAAGAAAGGAAGATCAGATCTAAAGAAAAGAAGTGAGATCTAAATGCTCTGTGCTCTAAGAAAAGTAAAAGTGGAAATTTCTGAAAGAAAGTGGTCATATTTGCAGAAAAGAGGTAAGATCGGTAAACTCTGTGCTCTGATAAAGGTAAGAATAGTTAAATGTGTTAGATTTGAAAACTCCGTGCTCTATATAGGTAAGATACATGGAATTTTTTTGTTTCTGAAGCATGAATTTAGGTACGCTTGATAGATTTTGTCCTAGCCTGAAAACTAGGGCATTGTTAGATGGAAGAAAATTTGATAGATCTGATAAGAATAATGATAAATATGTTATACCTATGCATAGAAAGAATGTTTGGAATAACAGATGGATGCAGGATCCTACAAAGAATTTTTTGCAGGCTAACTACCATGACCCTAGTGCACAGTACATAAGAGGTTAGGGGTCATTTAAAAGAAAGAGATGATTGACCCTATGTTACAGTTGCAGAAAACTGGGACATCTAGCTAAGGAGTGCCATGGTGGAAGAACGAGTTGTCTCTATTGCAAGGCTTTGGACCATGAGGTATTGGATTGCCCTAGAATGATTGCCAGGGTTGAAAAAATGAATCTGCGCGAAGAAAACCTTAAGGCAGATCCACAAATAGCAGAGACCTAGAAAGAATCAAAGAAGATGTTACTACAGATGGAAGAAACCTTGAATGATCATCGACATATTAGGCTATCAAAGATATTCAAAGAAGAAGAATGCATCGAAGTAAGAATAGAAGACTTCGACATTGATTGTGTTCTGGATGAGGAAACACAAGTGAATGTCATGACAGAAAGAACTTAGGAAGCCATAGGGAGACCTGCTATGACTCCATCCCTAAGTGGAATAGGGTTTTTCAGAGGAAAAATGGTAAACCCATGTGGAAGGCTCACTCGAATATCTATAAATGTCAATGGAATTTTGACAGAGGAATATTTTGAAATCATCAAATATATTGAGGACAGTGCCCCATTTACTATGTTTCTTGGAACTCCTTGGATTGAAAGAGATCACACTAGAAAGAAGGCAGAAGAAAAAGTTTTAGAACAAGAGAGACAAGAGTTAAAAGACTCTAGGACCAGAAAGATTGCACAGTTGATTGAAAAACAGAAGAACCAATCGAAGCCATTTCACACTAGAAACCCATACTTCAAAGTTATCAGAACGCCAGAGGATTCACAGAAGACTGAAGTCCCCATCTCAGACAAAGAAGATCCATTATCCCTGAACCTTAAGAAAGAACATCAACAACACAAAGTGACTATATCCAAGGAAAATAGAAATCAGAACGGGAAAAGAACCGCTGAGATGAAGCTCACAGGAAAGAAGGCTAGAAAGTTAAGTAAGAAGAAGGCGAAGATGGAAAAACTACAGAAGGGTCTAGATGAAACTTCACAAAAAGAGAAATTGCAGAATTCGAGCTTCGCTGAGATATCAGAACAACGACATGGGTCACTTCGCCATGGCGAAGCGATATATCCATTGGAAGCCAATATGTTTGTTCGACTGCCACTCCAAACGGGTCGAAAAGCAATTATGGGTTACCACTAGACCGTTGGACAGCACCAAAATAGATAGAACGGAGTTAATGAAGGCCCCATGTCCGTTGCAAGAAGACCATTGCTGAAATTGGCTATTAATCTCATCGCGCCATGCCCGAAGAACACTTTTTCCAATTAAGAAGTTGAAGCTCGTATAATTAGCAAGTGTCTACAGTGATCGTCACACCATTGTTATTTATCCCAGTACGGTGCTTAAGACCAGTCTGACTCCGATTATTTTCCTTGAGCATATATGTCCGACTAGCTTAGTGCAATTGAAGAATCTATAAGAGAAGTACTCGCTAGCCTCAGAATCGAACGAGTCATGTCGGAAAGAGGGTTGTCTACGGGTTTACAGGAATCATCAATGAGAGGAACGCAAGCCTCCTCGTCGACTGCTCGAGAAGGAACATCTCGAGCTGGCGCAGAAGGAAGAACTAAGCATAAAGACGACATAACCAATGAAAATTAAGTACCATCCATCCTACCAGCTTACATACCCCCTCTAGGGAAGATTTTAAGGATGGAAATTTGTTTTAAAATGTGGAAACCTTGGCAAATCTTACTAATCCTTCATATGCCAACTATAAATGTTTGGTGATATTTTTGTAAAAATATTCAAATTTATAAGGATTTTATATAGTTTTAATAAAATTTTGGCGATTTTTAAGGTAAAATAATTTTATTGTATAGAATTTGGGCGAATGATTTTTAAAATAGTGAATCTCGTTTTTGGAAAAACCATGGAAAATTAGCCCATGAGTGAAATTTATCCCCTAAAAGCATCCATGAGGTCCCCCTCTGAGCGGTGTGATTAATCGGGACGACTTTCCTCGAGACTTTGAATACACCCTAGTCACTGCTTATCTACCAAAAGGAGTATGCACCTACTGCATAGTTCAAGACAAGGTTGCGGCATTGAAGTTTTGTGACTTTAACCTGGGATACTGTAAATCCTACAGCATGCTTGCCTTGCAGTACTTAACCAGAACGAAGGGAAAGAATTCCAAGATCATCCCTCAACAATGGACGATGAACCTCGAGTAGTCTACTTTGCTCAACGTCATGAAAATACCGCACTTCGGCAGACACCAAGAGGTGAATGCTTGTGTAAAATTGCTGCTAGCAAGTTACCATGGAGGATACCTGTGGGTAAACCGCCGCATAACTGTATATCCGGCACTGATCAATAGGATCACCGGGCTTAGTATGCAGGGCCCTGATCCCCAGGATTACTACCTTGGAAAGACCGCGGACTGTGCTCTTTCACAAAAGATTAAAGGATCTTATGGAAATGTTGAGAAGGGAACGTGAGGCTACAAGGTAGCCTCTATCAAGAGTGGCGCAATGCACCTTGCATGCCAAATCATAGTAGGGAAATTTGTACATAAGAATAGACCAACTCAAGTATCAGGCTTCGTAGTTGACCTCACAGGAAAATGCACAAAGGGACTACAGATGAACTGGGCAAAGTACCTGGTTAACCAGCTAGAGATTGACTACAGAGAAGCCTAGGATTAGGGGCATGAATTCCATTTTAGTTGGCTGCTAATATTGATGACTTTCGTTGCATGGGAGATACCAGAAGGCGCAACCTTCCCGGACCTTGACCCTTTTGAGCCCTTAGCCGCGAAGTTCAGTACCTTATGGTACTCAAACGATATGAACAAGTAGTGGCAATCAAATGCCATTTTTCATACATACTATAACCAACTGAAAGTAGCCATAGGGGGTGAACCTCACATAATCCTGAATACTTTACAAAGGTTTCGACCTATGATAAAGTTCAATGCGGATCGCCACTTTATATACCTAACTCCACACACTAATGAACAACAAGAACAAATTCAGTCCTATTATAAGCTGACAGAAGAAGACCTGGAAGAAATCACCAAGGAATGGTCGATGAACCTCCTTATCTCAGCAGATCCAACAGATATGTCCGACATCGATAACCCAGAAGCTGTGCAAAATTCATGTGGGTCCAGTAAGGCGAAGAAAAATAAGAAGATAAATAAAGATGAGGAAATCCAGAACGTCGACAGTAGATCTGTAAGGATGGCTTCCACCACACCCGATCATGGAGGTAATAACGAAGACTTCGAAGAAGTTGAACAAAGGCCAAAGGACGAAGTAGAGATCATAAAGAAAAGAAAGGGTTCACCTCTAGAACCTTCTTCCAAGAAGAAGTCGAAATCATCCATGACTAAAATGATGACCACACTCACCCTAGACGACTTCAACTTTCTCCTCGCAACTATGAATGAAGATATCAAAGAGATAACAAAAAAATAGGTAGCCAAGCAAGAGACCATGTACAACAGAATTGAAATTGAGCTCCAAGGAGTAAAGCAATCACTTCAATCGAGCTGTGCAACTTCCACTGCGCCCCTGCCAGAAGGAATGACGAAATCAGGAGATGAACCAGTTCAACTCTGCAACATTTCTAACATAGTCGAAGTATGCCTTTGGAACGCAGAAGAAGCAACAATGCAGGCCACCTAGGTCCTAAAGCAGGAATAGGAAGAAATCATAGAGAAGCACCGAGCTGCAGAGCAAGAGAAGGAGGCCATCCAAGCGAAATTTGACGAAGATAGAGAAAAAATCCAAAAGGAGAAGGAGCAGCTTCTCGCGAAGCAAGTCAGGATCGAAGAAGCTGTCAACAGAGCATTTTTCTCTGTGACCGGCTTAGAACAGAAGGCCGAAGAACCATTAGACCATCAAGTGATGAAGCTTGCTAAAGTTATTCAACAACTTCAACAAAGAGTCGTGGACTTAGAGCTTCAGATCATCCCAAGAACCCCACAATAAGAGCATGACCAGCGAGAAATGACTTCCCGGAGTATAGTAGAAAGGATTAAAACACTCATCGAAGAATGCAAAAAATTAAGTCACAGAAGTGCGCAGATACATGAGAACCTAACCGAGAACCCGAAATTGCATAAACTTGAGTCGTAGCTCCAGGAAGAGAAGCAACATGTAGAGAGACTTCAAATGCAGTTGAAGGCCCTATCAACCATACAGAAAATGAAGCGATCCCATGAGCAACACGTCGCACAGCAGCAAATCGACATGATCTAAAGAAAGGTAATGGAAGTAACTCAACAACTTCAACCTTTGTAGGATAAGGCATGTCAACTATTCTTAGAGATTGAGAACCAAGGAAAAGAGCTGGAACAAATTGTGACTACACCCGAACAATGCCTAGAGGGACTAGTCCATAACGCACTCATCCAGGAGTTCACCGAGCAAGAGGAAATCGCAAAGCAGCAGGTCGAAGCAACTTGAGCTAAGATTGAGGCATTCGAGGTGGAATTGATCAAACCAGAGTGACTTGGGATGAGTCACAGGTGAGTGTTGGGGGCTTGTTGGCCCTTGACCAATTTTTGAAGAATACTTGGTCATATTTGACCATTTTTGGGACTGCGACAGCTTGCCAAAGATGGAGCGCAACGCGAAGTGGAAATTAGGGAAACTAGACCTATATTTGGGTCCCTTTAGGGTTTTGGGTTGATGTAACGGGAAAGGGATGTCGTCTTGTGGGTTTACCCACGCTTAGGCCCATTTTGTAATCTATAAATAGATACTTAGGTAATGTAAGTAGTAGATAGTAGTACATCTATGTGATGTATAGCTAAAGGCTTAGTGCTAAGTAACTGGATCTGTGTGATCAGATGTATAATGCAAGTGCTCTGTGCATGATTGTAAGGAGATTGAAAAGATTAGTGCAAGTTGTTGTAGTTTTGTACTGAAGTGCAAGGAAAAAGGATCTAGCGAGCTGTGTAGGTCTTCAGTCCTGTGTGAAGTAAGGGCCATTGAAGCTCTGTGTTGTAACTCCTTCACCGAGATAATATAAAGAAGAATACTTTGTGGACGTATCCCCAGGGTGGGGTTGAACCACGATAACTTTGTGTATTGTGTTCTATGCTTTGACCTAATGTTTTTATCTCCTTCTTGGCCAAGTGCTTGATGTGATTAAATAGATTTAGTTATGCTTTGTGATTCTGATATAGGAATAAATGTTAGATATGATATATAAGATGCTTAGTGTCTGATATGGTGAATCCAATCTATCTTGCTGTATCTAAGTGCTAAGTATTCTTGAATATAAGTATATACTGTGATTCTCTGTGCTATCTGTGAAGTGCTGTAAGGGTTGAATATCGATGGATAAACCATGCTAGATAACTGTTAAGTGCTATAATAACATATCTGTATCCCAACTAAGGTTGTAGACACCTGAGTCCTGCAACCACCCCTGCCTCTACCTTGGGTGAGACTTCATCTTCTTTGCAGGTGTTGCCGAAAGGGCCGGTAGTTAGGGTTTTTTGGTGCACCCTTGAGATTGAACCCTGGGTCTACCTCTGTGCCAACAAATTTCACACAAGTATCCTCAAAGAATAAATCAATAACATGTTCTCACAAGCTTAACTGTTGTACCAAGCATAAATGTTCTTCATGTTCTTCTGTCATCCAATAATATATCAGTATGTCATCCATGAATACTTTAACAAACTTGTCAAAGTATTCACGGAATACCCCATTCATCAAACTCATGAATACCCCCAGGTCGTTTGTCAGTCGAAATGGTAAAATGGTAAACTTGTAGTTTTCGAACCTCGTCTTGAATGTGGTCTTAGGAATATCTTTCTCTTTAATTTGTAACTGTTGATATCATGATCTCAAGTCGATATTTGAAAATACCGTCATGCCTTTCATTTGATCAAACAAATCATCTATTCTAGGCAACGAATACTGGTTCTTGATCGTTGCCTTGTTGAATTGACGGTAGTCAATACAAAGTCTCCACAATTCGTCCTTATTTATTATGAAAATAAAAAGTGCACCCCAAGGTGATACACTTGGATGTATAAGTCCCAAGTCCAACAATTCCTTCAGTTTCATTTTCAACTTCTATAACTCAGGTGTTGACATCTGATAAGGTGTTCTTACTATTGATTCAATTCCAAGTTTCAAGTCGATTGTAAACTCCAAATTTCTTTCGGGTGACAAACATTGTAACTCTTTAGGAAACCCATCAACAAACTCTCATACTACCAGAAGGTTTTCTAATCCTTCCTCCTCGCCCCTTTCATTTAGCTCTAAGATTGCATATAACTTACATCCTTTGTACAAGCTCTTCTGTAGATGTAGGGAAGAAATCAACCTCAAGGACACTCCCTGGTGTCTTCCCACAATCACTCTTCTCTATCCCACATCATCTGTCAAGCTTAACCATTTCATCTTAAAGTTGAGTATTGGATCGTGAGATTCCAACCAATCCATACCAATCACTATGTCATACGATGCTAAGATCATGACATATAGGTTGGCCTTTGTTACAAAATATCCCAAGTTAATGTTACAGTCTGAAACCCTTCCTCCAACCTTCTGTTTGGCACCCAAGGCCATTTCTACGTATCTAAGTTCGTCTTGTTCAACTTCCTTTACCTTAATTATTTCCAACGCTTCACTAGAAATAAAGCTCTCTGTGGCACTGGGATCTTTCAAAATACTAAAATTTTGGTCGGCGATGGTACCTGATGTCTCGAGTACACTGGACGGGTGCTCTGCTTGGTGGTTATTCACTGCAGAATGAATCATGTGGGTCTTGCCCAAATCTCCAACTGTAGTGTGTCCTGTGGACCCGATTTCTCTCGCCTTATCAATGGGGCAGTCTCCGTGGTAATGTGGCTCTCCACATGTCCAACATTCGGTCTTCGGTCCAATACTCTTGGTCCCTGAATAAGAAGTTGTTGGCCTAGCAGTCTGAGATCCTAGTTTGTTCTGCTGAACATGTATAAACTACTATTGCTGCGGGCGACATTGTTGTTGATGTGGTGGTCCTCTGTAGGGAGTCCTTTGCTGACGATTCGGTCGTCGAGGTGTCATGAACGTGGGTCCTCTAGACGTATCTCGATACCCTGATGTATGTTTGGTTGGTGTTTGATGTTGTTGTGCTCTAGATGTCGTCTGTCCAGTCGGTCTTGCAAGAGTCCTTCCTTGACTCCAGCTGGTCAACTATTCCTTAGTTATGACGACATTATGGACTGCATCATGCAATGTATGAGGCATTAGGATCCTCACCTTCACATGGATGTTGGAGTTAAGTCCTAACAAAAAATTGTTCACCTTCATCTTCTTTGTGTTCAGATGCGGGGCATACCGAAGTAGATCCATAAATCTGGCCTCGTACTCCAGCACCATACAACCACCCTATCATAAGGCGTTGAACTCATTGAGATTGAACTCAATGAATTCCTTTGACAAATACCTCTTCTAGAACCGCTCCTCGAATAGTTCCCATGACACGTCTTTGATGACCTGTTGATGGGTCTTAAATCCCTTGACTCAACAGTAGGAACCAAACCCACCACCGAGGCCCAATTAGACTCTACAGTGTTTAATAGTGGAATGGTTCTCCAAATCTTGCGATCTGGCCAAATTATCGATGGGATTTACGTTTTCTTGTGAAGTGATCCGTAAATATCTTTTAATTACTGTGGTTGAGTTTTAAATTGCATGTGTTAATTAACCATTTGAGAAGCTTGATGAAAGAATGAGGAAATAAGAGGAATTATGACAGCCATATACACATATGCAGATCTGAAATGAAGTAATAAACAACAAACCATAACAAGAGAATTGATAACGGAGTTCGACACAATGTTGCCTATGTCTCCGGGCCTTTGTTTCTGTGGGGGAGGCTTCTTTATTTCTGTTCAAAGCTCAAAAAGTACATCGCAGCAGTGCCAATTGGCTACAAGACTGATCTGGTCATGTTTTTCCAGATCTCTAGAACCCAACAAAAGAAACGACACGCAAAACGGATGACCGGAGCTCCCAGAAATGGCCCGCAAGCGTCTGCTCCTCAACAGCTTCCCTGCATAAAAATGGCTTTGGCTTGGCTTCCCTTCAAAATAAATCTACTCTGACTGTCCTCCATGGCCTCAAACAGGCCTGGTTTTTATAGATCTGAAGTTGGTTATCCATCCCCAACTTCCTCCCAAAATTTGGGCTCCAAAAAGGCCCAATATCTCCCAAAAATGGATAAAATCCATTAGTTACAGGCATAAAATCAATAGAAAATCCAAACTATATAAAAAAAATCACTTTTGTTTTAATAATAGGGTGCAACCCCTTTTGGCACGCGCTCCTAGTCATATGGGGGGGTAGCCATGTGGCCAGGTGCTCCACCTGTGCGCTAGCCCCCTGTCCCTGGCTCCTGGTCCTGTGGCGCGTTCATAGGACCGGTGAATAACCACCTACCCTCACGCGCGCCTTGTTCGGATTGGGTTCGGTTCACATGAGATCCGTTAGGATCCACGGGCTGATCCCTATCCACCAAGTGCTGGGTCGTATGGGAGTGTAACAACCGCGGTCGAAACCATGGGCTGGGGCTAAGCCCCAGCCCTTTCCACCTCCAACCATTATTTTGATTAAACTTAAATAAAAGTTTTTCCATATGACTATTAAGCATCACCAGTGGAGCGGGCGATTAGCCCAGTCCTGCCAGTCCGTAGCGTGGAGGAGGTTTGGTGTTCGACTCCGGTAGAGTCCATAAAATTTTGCATAACCCAACGAGCCAACCAAAGGGTGCCACGTGGCACCTCTTAATTCATCGAGAACGATGCCATGTGTCAAACACTGATTCATCGACCTATCTACCGAGATGTCTACCCAGTCAACAACCGTACTACCACACCAGCATGCCACTGTACCTGCCATCGTGAGCCTATGCCACATGTCAACCTTATAGTGGTGACACATGTCACCCTCTGACTGGTCCAAATCACCTACTGTACTCCCTGTCACCTGCCACGTGTCTTCTCCAGGAGATACCACGTCAGCTGTATGGCTATACGGCCTGTACAATCAACTTGCCACGTGGCAATGTACGGACTGTACGGACTGTACAGTCACCCATTTTTTTTTGCATGTTTGGGTTTTCGAACAGAATGCGATATCTTTCGCATACGGAGCCTGTTTGATGAAGTAAATATATGGCCAGAATCAGGAAGACGAGATGGACGCAATGGCGCTAGTTTCATCGGATTCCGAGCACTTTCATTTTTGAGCCTTTTTTTAGCCATGTCAGGCTCCTGGATCTGATTCTGGATCACACCTCCCCACTAAAGGACCTTTTGGTCCCCAAAAGGTTACTGACCAGTCAACAAGCTCGGGATAGGCCACCCAGCTTGTCCTCTATCTCTGAACTTTGTCTTGTGCACCTGTCTCATCAAGATCAACTGTAACACAATCATGACAACTGACAATATCTTGTTAGCCATTTGAACCCTGTTACATCTTACT
>SNQJ01S0179458.1:0-13552 GCA_010110895.2 Picea sitchensis | reverse complement strand
TTATGGAAAATCTCTATCAATGGAACATAGTAATAAAAATATTTCTGGATAGAAGAAATAAAATATTGGCTCATAATATGTGTGTAGAGAATTTGGGTTCAATCCATTCAATACTTGAATTCCATTTGATTTTAAGAATGAGTGGAAGTAATTGAATTATAGTTGTAAACAATTTTGATATCACATGTTGCCATTTTACATAAATTACTGACAATTTATTTGGCTTCATGTAAATTGAGAAAATTGCAGCAAGAATGGTCTTGTATATGGAAAAAATATAAGCCCATAAAGAATACCAATACCTGTTGTTGCAATGGCCAAAAATTATGAGCAAAAGCTCATGTTTGCAAAATTTATTTTTCTGTACAAAACAATTTTATAAATCGGAATTTAAAAATTACTAACAATCTGTTTGGTTGCATGTAAAATTGAGGAAATTGCAACGAGAATGGTCTTGGGTATGCTAGGAATGTAATCACATAAGGAAGTGTAATTCCTTCTGCTACAAGAGCCAAACATTATGAGCATAAAGCTCATCTTGCGAATTTTATTTTCCTATATAAAAAACAATTGGAAATTAATAATTAAAAATTGTTATGATATGTTAACAATTGGTTTGGTTGATTGAAGGATGAAAAAATTGCAGGAATAATGGTATTGGGTATGGTATTTTCATGAGCCATAATAAAGATTGATTCCTGCAGCTGCAATAGCCAAACAAATTATGAGCAGGAATCTCATGCTTGGAAAATTTTGTTTTCCTGTATAAAACAGATTTGACATTTATGACTGACAGTTTTTATAAGATATCTCATGATGATTGTATGTGTATAGTATAGATGAGATTTTGGCTATGGAATATGGAATCTCGGGAAAAATATAACTATAAGGAAATCAAGCTCAATGATGAAGGCATAGAATGAATAAAGCCTAATGGACTTTTTGCAGCTGGAGTTCTTGGAGATGCAACTTTGAAACTTCCTGGTTGAGCACACTAGAGCCAAGTGGAACAACCTGAGGGAATGCATGATAGAGAAATGGGTTCATTTCTTTGGTTTTTTCAATATAATAAGGAAGGACAAATTTTCGGTTGGATTTGCGGCCATAAATATAAATTGTAAAATATTTGTGCATGTTTTGGGGCAGAGTGCTTATGTATGCATGTTCCATTTTTTTTAGGCCAGAGTGCCTATGTATATAAGAATTGATTGGGATTCATGTGAAGAGTAAAGGCCAGAGAGACTATATTTTTAATGTTAATAAAATTGGAACGGTGTTGTGCACTGAGGATAGTGCTGAAATAAGGGGAGGGAGATGTAACACCTCAGTTTTGATTCCTATGAACTAGAAGGTATTATGTAATTGTGACTTACGCTAGTGAGATGGTAAAGTTGAAAAAAGGGTAGAGAGCATAGGAAATGTAACACACACACACACATACACACACACACACACACACACACATATACATCGATGGCTGCAAGACGAACAAGAACAAGAGATACGGGGATATGATTCCACAAGAGAGGGGCTTAAAGGGGATAAGTATTTTTGTTGTATTTTATTTACTCATATTATTGGTTTTAATTGCGAAAATTAATTACATGAGCTTCTTGGGAGGAAGGCCATGTGGTTCTTTATTTCCAAGTAATTATATAAACAACTCTTTGGGATGTTGGAGGGTTCACTTGTTCCTCTCCATTTTACTCTTACACTCTTTCCTTGGGATTGTTCTCCATTTAATCTTGCTAATTCATGAGCTCTTGGTATGAGCATGGAAACAAATGGTTGGAAGAGGAGAACCATGGATAGATGGGTATATTAAAGTATTGAGTCATTCTAAGAGGGAATGGATTCCTATGTGCATAAGATTGATGGCAGTTTGGAAATAATTGTCCACAACTGAGAATCCTTGGAGTTTCCAGTAGGGATATTTCCTGACCACTAGCACTAGAGTCCTAGAGAGAAATGGAATATCTTGAGGGACTACATGGCATAGAAAGGAGTTCATTTATTTGGGTTATATAGGTTGAAGGGGAAAGAGAGCTTGAAATTAGGATTTGTTGTGTGGTTGGGAAACCATGAGATCTTGTTAGCTAACTGGTGTGTTTAGATCTGGCGTAGGACCCATACTTCTGGATTCATATCCCTGACTCAAGGGTGACACTATCGTTGCGAGTGAATGATCAACAATGTCTATGGTTGGGAGAAACTTCTTTGTTCTACAACCAATTGGTGAATGTTTACTTTAAAAGATAAGTTATCTCTGTGTTTTTTGTATAAAGTATATTTCGTTGTGTGTTTATTAATATATGAGATATGTATTTATAATGTGCCTACCTATTGGTTATTATTGTGCATGGCATATTATTTATTTCTTTTATGTTGTAGCATGAATATTGATTATTGCATGTGTGTCTTTCATGCTTCTTTATTAATTATTTATTATCAGAATTTGAAATCAGCTTCAAAGTGATTTTTTGAGGTAGTGTGGCCAGTGTGGGTGGATGGCTACATTACAATAAACTTCTAGGACAACTAGAATAACACCTCCAAATGGATTTTCCTTCACATGTTTGATTCCTAGTAAGGTGCATTTAAATCCTACGTATACCACTCTTTTGAAGCTTTGTAATCATTTGAGGAAAAATAATAAGAAGTTGAATAATAAATTGATGATTGACAAGAATAGGATGAGGGAACTCATGCCTCATAAAGGTATTGATAAACTCATTCAATTCCTTGATGAGAGTGTATGGTCACCTTCTTCTACACATGAAGGTGACCACACAACAAAACCTATTTCTATGGAAGAAATTGCCATTGCTACAGGAGAAAATAACATTGCTAAAAAAGCAAATGACATTACTATGGAGGTGGATTTTTTTAAATGAATCAATGTTGAAGATCGGATTTCTAATACTACTAAAGAAGTTGAAGCAAATAAGAGGGTTGTTGATACTAAAAATAATTTTTTTCAGATTGTTTCATAAATTCTCCTCGAAGTTATTTCAGGAATTGGAATTGGTGATAGTGATATTCATAAAATTTGTGAAAATAAACAAGAACCTGCAATAAAAATAGTAGGGGTATAGAAAGAAGAAGTTACAAAAATCATGGATATGCTCAAGTTGAAGGCCAGATGTAACACCCCGGTTTTAATCCCTATGAACTATAATGTATTATGTACATGTGACATTAGGTTGGTGAGTCGGTAAAGTTGAAAAGGGGTCGGAGTGCTTAAGAAATATAATATTTCTACATCTACATTAATAAATAAAAAATACACTGTTGGTTGCAACATGGACAAGGACAAGAGATAAGGGGATATGATTCCACGAGAGAGGGGGCTAAGTCTTTTTAATATATTTTATTTACCGATTTTGGTTTTAATTGGAAAAAGTGGTTACATGAGCTTCTTGGGAGGAAGGCCATGTGGTTCTTGTTTTCATGTAATTATAAACATACCATGTATGTTGTTTTGGGGATGGAATTGTTTTTATTCATTCACTGTTACACCCATCTCACTCTTTCATTTTTTGGTGCCTCATTCTTGCTAATTTGTGTGCTCTTGGTCTAAGCATGGAAATAGATAGTTGGAAGATGAGATCCATTGCTAGATGGTTGTATTAAATTAATGATTATTCCAAGAGGGAATGGATTCCTGAGTGCGTGATATTTATGGTAGTTCAGAAAGAACTTTCCACAAATGAGAATCCTTAGAGTTTCCAGCAAGGAGATTTCCTGACCAGTAGAACTGGAGCCCTCGAGACAAATGGAACAGTCTGAGGGACTGCATGGAAGAGAAAGGTGTTCATTTCTTTGGGTTTTGAATGATGATGGAGAAAGAGAGATGGAAATTAGGATTTTTTGTGTGGTTGGGAAACCTAAGAGATAGTTAGCCAACTGATGTGTGTTTTAGATTTGGCCTTGGACCCATCCTTGTAGATTCATAGCCCTAGCTCAGGGGTGACCTGTTGTTGAGACTAAATGAAAAAAAAAATGATGGTTGGGAGGAACGCCCTTTGTTTGCATCCAGTTGGTGAATGTTTACTTGCAAAGATAAGTGCTCTTTGTGTTTTCTGTACAATGCATTTTCCACTGTGTATTTAATTATCTATGAAATGTATTTATGCGTGCATGCTTGCTGGTTATTTGTTGTGCATGGAAAACTATTTATTTATTTTATGTTGTAGCATGGATCTTAATTAATGCATGTGAGTCTTTCATGCTTCATTTCAAACTAATTATTATCATAATTTGAAATCAGTTCAAAAGTGATTTTTGGAGGTAGCGTGGCCAACCCGTGGGTGGATGGGTATGTTACACTACAAGAGAAAATACCATTGCTACAAAATCAAATGACATTACAATGGAGGTAGATGTTGTTAAATGAATAAATGCTAAATATTGGATTGCTAATACTACTAAAGAATTTGAAGCAAATAAGAAGGTTCTTGATACTGAAAATAAAGTTGTTCAGATTGTTTCATAAATAATCCTTGAAATTATTTTAGGAATTGGAATTAGTGATAGTGATATTCATAAAATTTGTAAAACTAGACAAGATCCTGCAATAAAAGTAGTTGGGGTATAGAAAGAAGAAGTTACAAAAATCATGGATATGCTTAGGTTGAAGGCTAGAATTTCCATATGGAAGAGTATTGCAGAAGCCTATGGAAGAGATGTAGTTTCCTTGGCCGAGCATAAGAAAAGGATTAATACTATGACTGAGAAGTGGGTAGAATTATATGCCATAGATAGAGATAAATATGATAAGTTTAAAAAGGACTAGAAACGAATCTTTGGATTGGAAGCAGAAGTGAAAATATTGAAATAGGAAAAACTACAATTGAGCAATTTCTCTCAAGTTGCACTTAATTGAAGGAAGGTGTCACCTACCTATGATTTATACTAGCAAGAAAAACTCACACTGTTCATACTGCATGCATTGGTTGAAGGTATGCCCCATGATTTTATATCGGTCACCTTATTTTTGGAAGCATATTCTACAAGCAACATAGAAACTGCGAACTTTCTCTGTGAATGTTATCAGCATGAGATTTTTTAGTTTCATGATCACAAATGGAATCCCAATCCATTTTTGGGGGATATTTAGTTGAGATATTTCACATCATACATGAACATTCAGATTTAATCGGGTTATGCACATAATAAAAAAAATTCCAATACACAAAATGTTAGTCTCCAAATTCAAGGAATGTGTCAGAACAATGTTTTTCCTTGGGAAACACCATCGGCTTGTCTATTCACTTGAGCATATTGATCATATCATTTGAGCCTATTGTGACAGGCACTACAAACCTCCATTTTCCTTCTTTTTATCTTTCATATCCTTTGGAAAATGGGGCCCCTCACCTTTTGTACTTAAGAATAATTTTCTTGGTCTCTCTCTCTAACTTAGTTCCTCATAGAAATCATGTTTCAAAAAGAAGATCTTGAGGATTTTGGTTTTTTTGGATAAGAATATGAAATTAGAAAATTTAATATTAACTCCTCCGATGAGAATCAGAGGAGTTACTTCAAACTCCTCTGATTCACATCGGAAGATTTCTTCCTTCCATCGTTGATTTCACTTGTTATCGCACAAGTTAATGATAACTCCTTTGAATTTTATAAGAGGAGTTTTTCTCAATCACTCCAATGTCATCGGAAGATTTGAGAGAAATTCCTCCGATGAACATTGGAGAAATTTCCTCTAAGTTCTCCAATGTTCATTGGAGAACATATTCTTAACTACTCCAACCTCAACTACTTCGCAAACTGCTCATTTAATGTTGGGGTTCTTTTGGTCTATATAATCGACGAATGATAGTTTTTCATTATCTTGTCGAAGAATAAAAAGTGAGAAAGGTTCCAAAATGTAGAGTGCGCCAATATGTTCCATTCATAGTTGTGACTTATCCACACCCTCCACTTGGCGCCAAGATTCAGGTAAGGTCATATTTTCATTTTAGGGTTAAGGTTAAGGTCATTTTTTATTTTACTCCCTGTAATTCTCTCCAAAATGTTCCAATTAAGCACCATGTTTTTCCCCTAATCTCCTTCACGGCTATGTATCTACATGATATTTTACAGCCAGACTTGCGTTCATAAGACATTTTCCTTATCTACCCAAATATCAAGAACACCTGACCTCCATCAGAGCCCATCCTCAGAATCATTCCCATCACAATCATGCTAAGGAAAAATCTTACCCTTTCTCTTTGAAACCATTAGAGTTTTTTCCATCGGGAATATTACAACTAACTCCTCTGACTGCATCGAAGGAGTTCTTACTAACTCCTCCGATGTGATCAGAGGAGTCGAAAACAAGTTCCCCACATTTTCTCATCCGCTCAATCTCTTAGAGTTAACTCCTCTTATCATATCGGAGGAGTTCCACTAAACTCCTCTGATATTATCGAAAAAATTACACTTAACATCATTGATTTCATAAGGATTCAGGAGCTCAAACGTTAACTCTGTCGACTCTGATCGGAGTAATTAGAGCCAAATAATTTGATGTGATTGGAGGAATTTTTCTTAACCTCTATGATTGGAGCCTTTTCAAGAAATTTCCCACTTGCATTGGAAGAGTTAACCTATGGACCTCCAATATTGATTTCAAAGATGATTTTTTACCCTTTCCTCTTCAAGTTTCTACTAGGTTTCTTAAACATACATACCATTACCCTGACCTCCTCAGAGGATGACTCTCTGTCTCATAACAGTATAAATAACTCCTTTGGTAGTTATAATCATTTAGTTTCTTTGAATGGTACATTATATCCTAATATGCACCCTAAACTTATTTTTTGTGGCAAGTTCGAACATTCACCCTAAAAGAAAACAAAAAGAAAGGCATTTGGGGTTGAAGCCTTTGGTAGTACCCAACAAGAAGAAGGAGAGATAGAGATTATTGGAGCCACATATGATGATACAATAGGGATTTTGGAGAAGGGTAGAGATACATTGAAATGGGGAGATATTCATCACATGTTCAAAAAATCAAATTTCTCTAGCAAAACTGAAGACCCAGATGATCTTCAAGCATTTAGGAATATTAGGAAATCAGGGATCTTCAGAGTAGCATCACATCTAACAATATTCCCTTGCACATATTCTATCTCTTGGATTTTGAAGAACACTAACATAAGTAGTATATATGTCTGGAACGTGAGTAAGGAACCCATAGATTCTTTTAGATCAGATTATTTGGCCAAGTGCTACCATATTGAAGAAGGATGCAAAAGTTTGGATGGTGAACTTCTCAGAAAGTTTGAGTACACACCTAAATATTTGTTCCACAAGTGGTATAAGGAAGAAAATCAATTTAAGTACATACCCAAAAGTGGGTATCCCAAGAGCGCCTTAAGAATACCCTACCGGTATTTGGCATCCATTCTATGAAAATTATATGGGGAACTCGATGTATCACAATTCCCCTTATCCTACATGCCTCTAACATATTAATGTGCATATGAAGGAACATCATTCAAATGGGAATACATCTTTTCTGAGAACCTTACAACAACTATATTCATGGTCAGATAAGCCCAACCGGGGATGTTCCAAATTTTCCGCATGTCCTTGTACCTCTTAGACATAATGTGCACAACTCACAGGTACCCTAACATGGGGTAAATTTGGTTACCATATGAGCATGCAATTTACACATATTGTAAGGTTCTCTGGGAGCACAAATATCATTCAGAGTACCAATTGATATGCGAACACTTTCTCACTCCACTTTATGAGTTCATCTTTTGTGCCACTCCTGTGTGCATGACTGACAAAGCCATAACAGTTATAAGGAGGATTGGGGACTGGTACCTCATGGAGCATGGTACTTACATAAGAATATATGACATGATGAAGCCACAACACTTACTTCCATGGTTTGTGCTAAAAAATATTGTTCTCCAATAAGTAGCATATCAAACCATCATACACGGAGATGGATGAATGTTGTATATATTGAAATAAGAAATTTGGCCCCTTCTACCTCTGTATGTTGTCAACTATTTCTTTGAAAATACTAAATAGGCCCAAGAAGAAGTAAATAGACTTCTTTCCTATCACTTTGGGGAAGATTGATTCAGGAGACATGATCCTAAGAGTATTGTTAGGGATAATTTCAACAACATCAGGCTTCCTTGTGAGTATACTATAGATCTTTAGGAAAAAAAAGAAGTACACCAGAATGCCACGACATATGATGAATTTTTTTTCAATGGGCGTGGCGAGACGAAGGGAAGAATTGCAAATGAAGAAAAAGAAAGAGAAGGATATAGGAAAGAGGCAGAATAAGAATAAGTTGGGTACCTTTCCCCTATTTACATCTCAACACACTCAAGATTTGTAGAGGAAGAAAAAGAGGTACCAATAGAAAAAAAGAGGAGGGACAAAGAAAAATATTTAAAAAATAAAAATGGCACGAGCAAGAAGAAGTGAAAGACAAAGGTTAACAAAGCTAGAGCTAAAGTTGAAGCAGAAGCAAATCCCACAGTAGAACAAGAAATTAAGAAGAATGAAAGAGAAACAATGGAGCAAGCAGAGAAAGCGGCAAAAGAAGAAGCAAACAAAGTTGTTGAAGAAGAAATACAAAAGAAAAACATAGAAGACAGAAGGCACGACACACATCCCGTGGAGGTGGACATCCCATGAACATATACTATGAGTATATAAACATATTTGATAGGTAGAAGTTTAGGACTCGGGCTCTACGAGACATTTAATCCAAGTGAAGTATTGGATCTAAGGAGCTTCACTTATGACAGTAAGATTGGTAGGATCACATAGGGATGGGTCAAGAAAGTGTTGGTAACTGAAGGAGCCCCTATCTCAGTTGTTACCATGTCCTAGTCACAAGAGATGTAAGAGAATACCTCGTTTCCACAATGAAGGCCAGCTCTTCATTTATGAATGCCAACGTAGACGACATACAAATATTATGCCGAAAAAATGAAGAAAAGGAGTTAAGGATCAGAGAACCAGAGGAAAGACTTCAATAGGTAAATATTGATGAGAGGAGCCTCCAAAGTTTCAAAATCAGTTTTTAAAGGGTCATAAATGAGTTGGAACGAGTTATCATTGACATGTACACCCATCTGCACCTCTTACAAGATGTGGCTATGATAGTCATTGAGAAAAATAATGAGGTACATATGAAGTTGTCACAATAAAACACCATTCATGAAGGCATATCAAACATAGACATATGGATAGAAGAGAATCCAGATGCACCACCTGAGCTTTACCGAACATCAAAAGCAGAGAGAAAGATAGAAAAATATGCAGTAGATCATTTCTAGCAGATAGGACAAAAGGATGATAGAGAAGTCACCAAATCATTGATGAGAAGAAGATTACTTGGAGGGAATTCAAAAGGTACTTTCAAAAGTACTTAACCAAACGATACTATGATAAGAAAATGGAAGAGTTTTTCGAACTCAAGCTTGAGAGTATGACGATAGATGAGTATGAAAGGAGATTCTTAGAATTGTTGAAGTATGTTTATTTCATAAAAGATGAGCAATTTAAGGTTCAAAGGTATTTGAGTGGGATTCCATCATTTATCAATGATAAGATACAGTATGATGATCCTAATACACTAGAGGAAACTATAAAAAGGGATAAATTCCTTTATGATCAGCATAAAGGAAGAGCAACTTTCCAAAAATATTGGGAAGACAAGAAGAAAAACAAGATGGAACAAATGAAGAAGGGAACTAAGCCACCATTCTTCATAAATAATTCTTAGGGACAACTAGCTTCTAAAGAACCTAGAATGATCGAAAAATTAGGGAAAATACCAAGGAAACCACCTATTCAGTGTTGGGGTTGTGGGGGAGATCATATGTACAAAGATTCCCCTCACATAGGTGAAAAAGTGAGGATTGTTCACAATGTACAACAATTTGATACAATGGAGGACATGGGAAGAAATGTACCTAGGATCTACGCAACCCTAGATAACAAGCAAGCTACGTTTTAGTCACATATGATTGAAGTGGAAGGTAACATAAACAACCAAACCAATGCTATTTTAATTGATTTGGGAGCTAGTCATAGTTATCTAGATCCTAAATGGTGGAAAGATTTCAATTTCCAAGAATAAATCTTGGAAAATCTTGGTTGGTGCAGCTGGCCAGAGGAGCTAAAATTAAAATTAATGAGATGGTTAAGGAATGCCCAATGGACATGAATGGACTGTGCACTAGGGAATATTTCAACATCATACCTTTAGGTTCCTATGAATTCCTAATTGGTATGGATTGTTTGGACCCACATCATGTTATCCTAAATTTTTATAATAAGGAATTTACTTGCTTGCATGAGGAAGGGAACTTAAGGACAATACAGGGAATTACTAGGGTAGTAACCATTGGAGAAGTTATAACCTTGTAGCTGAAGAAAATTTATAGGAAGGGTGTCAAATATTTGCAGCACATATGGAAGAGACACCTAAATATAAGGTGCCAAATATTGAAGATTATGCAGCCCTAAAAGATTTTTAAGATGCATTTAAAGAAATACCAGGATTGCCATCCAACAAAGATATTGATTTCTCCATCAATTTGATGCCTAGAGAAGCTCCAGTATCCAAGACCCCTTACAGGATGAGTACACCATAACTGAAGGAATTACAAATCCAACTTGAAGAGATTTTGAAGAAGGGGTATATGGGTCCAAGTGTGTCACCTTGGGGTGCCCCTGTATTATTTGTGAAACAAAGGATGGAGCATTGAGACTTTGCATTGATTTCAAGGAGTTGAAGAAGGTAACTGTGAAGTACAAGTATCCTTTTCCAAGTATATATGACCTCTTTGATCAGCTAAAAGATGAAAAAATATTCTTGAATATTTATCTTAGGTCAAGATATCACTAGGTAAGAATTAAAGAAGAAGACATCAACACAACTGCCTTCAGATTGAGGTATGGCCATTATGAGTTCACAGTGGTGCCATTTGGGTTGTCAAATGCACCCGTTGTCTTCATGTGTCTAATGAATGGTATTTTCAGAGAATACTTAGATAAGTTTGTCATTGTCTTCCTGGATGACATTATTATATATTCTAAGTCTAAACAAGATCATGAGAAACACTTGAAAATGGTGTTACAGTTATTGAGGGATCATCGGTTGTATTCCAAATTGAGCAAGTGCTCATTCTATTAGAAGAAAATTCATTATTTGGGCCATATCATTTCAGAGGAAGGAATAGCAGTGGACCCATAAAAGATAAATTCCATTGAGGGGTGGCCAACACTGAGGAATGTCTCTGAGGTGAGATCATTCATGGGACTTGCAAGTTATTACAGAAGATTCATTGAGGGATTCTCAAATATTTCACACCCAATCACTTCCTTGCAGAAGAAGGGTGTGAAGTTTGAGTGAACATAAGATTGTGAAAGGAGTTTCCAACACTTGAAGCATTTATGAACAAGTGCTCCAATACTAAGGATTGTTGATCCAAATGAATACTTCATTGTATGTGTTCATGAATGTATAGAAGGGCTTGGTGGAGTCCTTAGTTAGAATGGGTATGAGGTGTGCTATGAATCAAGAAAATTAAAGGAGCATGAAAGGCACTATGCTACTCATGATTTGGACTTGGAAGCCATAGTGCATTCCTTGAATATGTGGAGGCACTACCTCATGGGAAAAATATTTGAGTCGGGGACATACCATAGCGATCTGAAATATTTATTTGGACAACCAACTCTAAATGCCACATAAAGCAGGTGGTTAGAATTCCTTAGTGAATATGACTTTGATATAAAGCATATCAAGGGGAAATAGAACAAGGTGGTTGATGCACTCAGTAGAAGGGTTCATGAGATGCATGCTATAGCCATTATCATGTACCAATAATATTTGAAATACAGAATCTTAGAGGCTACAAAATCAAATTGATCATACATGGAAATAAAGACAAAATTACAACAAAGTATTTTGCAGCAAAAAAGTGAAGAATATAAGCTAGAAAAATATGAAATTCTCATGTACAGGGGAATAATTTATGTGTCAAATTCTCTATAATTGAAAAATGTGATTTTAAAAGAAATGCATAATGTGCCTTATGTTGGGCACCCGGGTTACCAAAAAATGGTTGCAACTGTCAAGAACCATTATTATTGGCTAGGTATGATGAAAGAGGTTGTTGATTTTATTTCTAGGTGTTTGGAGTGTCTAAAGATCAAGGATGAGCATAAACACCCATCTGGTTTTCTATAACCATCGCCCATTCCTAAGTGGAAATCGGAAGTTGTAACAATGGATTTCATCACCAAATAACCTATATCAAACAAGCAACATGATTCTATCATGGTAGTGGTGGATAAGCTTACTAAAGTTTCCCATTTTATTCTCGTAAAGCTCACACACAAGGAAGCCAACATTGTTGATATTTATATGAGATAAATTGTTCGACTACATGGTATTCCCAAGACAATTCTGTCTGACAAAGATCCAAAAATTACATCAAATTTTTGGAAAGGATTATTCAAGGGATTTAGAACAAATCTGAATTTTAGCACATCTTATCATCCAGAGTCAAATGGGTAGACAAAAAGGGTGAATCAGGTGATAGAAGACATGCTAAAGATGTATGTGATAGATAAACCATCCGAATTGGAGGATTATTTTCATTTGGTAGAGTTTTCTTATAATAATGGATACGAAGAATCTCTAAATATGATCTTATTTGAGGCACTTTATGGACAAAAGTGAAACACACCAGTGAGTTGGGACAACCCAACAGATAGAGCAATGGTTGGGCTAGAACTACTCAAGGAAATGGAAGAGAAGATGATGAAAATAAAACAAAATTTAAAGGCTTCCCAGGACAGGAAGAAAAGCTACGCTAATAAGGGTATAACTCACATGGAATTTAAAGTGGGTGACCATGTGTTCTTGAAAGTAAAATCCAAGATAAGTTCCCTGAAGTTGGGAAATTGTTCAAAGATGGAAGCACATTATTGTGGGTCATGTGAAATCCTAGAGAGGATTGGTCCTGTAGCATATATTCTTGCCTTACCGTAATCAATGTGTATTCATAATGTATTACATGTATCATTGCTTAAAAATTATGTAACTGATGCTAATCATGTCATTGATTGGAATGTGATTCAGGTGGAGAAAGAGGGTGACTTTCAAGTGCATACAGTCTGCATATTGGACCAAAAGATCAAGAAGATTCAGAATCAATCCATAGGGAAAGTAAATATCTAATGGACCTAGTACAATTCTGAATATGCAACTTGGGAGAACAAGGATACTATGCAGGCAGAATACCCACATAGTTTTGAAGGATTTTGAAATTTTGGTTGTATATATGTATATACTGCACTGAGGAAAGTGTACAAATAATGGGGAGAGGAATGTAATACCCCTATGTTGAACCCCAATTATACATACAAATGTAAATGTAATTATACATATAATATGGTGAGCTGATGGTACAAGGGCTTTGGTTCAGTTCTATGCACATTGATCCAGTGTGCGAGAATCTCATACCAAAGAAGTGCCCACATTTTATAATGTATT
>SNQJ01S0179457.1:0-11839 GCA_010110895.2 Picea sitchensis | reverse complement strand
CAAAGTCAAGGAGGATTATTTAAATAATAAAGTAAATGGAGAAATTTCTAATTATGGAAAGTGGTTAGAAGTGGGTTAGCCCTAAAATAAGGAAATTGGGTTAAGATGGTTAAAAGGAACCCCTTGAGGAAGCTACATGAAAGTATAAATAAGAGGCAAGGCCCTCTCATTTTGAACACACTTGAGCATGTTGAATATCTACAGGTGACTGAGGTAACCAAATGATATCTGAGCCGAATTTTAGAGGGAAGGTGAAGTAAAGAAGGTCGAAATTCAAGGGAAAATAAATTCTTTTGATGATGCTTTTTAAGGTATGTTATTTACAAGTCATCTCACCATTTTCGCAATAATTTTTTTTCTAGAATGATTTAGACTATGAAATTGGGAGGCCATTGAACAAACATATCCAAGTAGATCTGGTACAAATTTCATCTTGTGGGTCGTTGTATTTTTGGAGTTACACTCTGTGGAAAATAGGTTTTTGGCTAGTCCTAAAACTAGTCTAAAACATGTGTTTCAGGTAAAAATGTCATAATTGCTTCATAACATATCCAAATTTAGTAATACAAAATGTGTTGGTTAGAGTACATTTTGTAGTATCTTTGTACAATTTTCATATCCATACAACAAATATTTTGTGTGGGGCATGCTCTACAAGTTCACTCTCTAGAATAAGCCAGAATTCAACAAGGTATGTCATTTTTGCTATAACTCCTTTTCTGAGAGGTTCCAAGTAGTGACACCTAGAGGAATTGCATAAAATACACTAAAGAACATTGTGTACTATTTTCATATCTTTATTCATTACCGGTACATTGTTATGATTATTTTAAGTTAGGGTTGTTGACTAATCCAAAACTAGTCATGTGAGACTAAAGCAAAGTTAGATGAAAATGCTAGTCTCTTATTGTTAAAGTTAAGGAAGGTTTGCAAGTTGAGGTATAGGTTGGTGCATGGTTGATGCACTTGTTTATGGTACAAGTTGATTACAGGTTGAGGTACAGGTTGATGCATGGTTGATGCATGGTTCAGGTTATTGGTATAGGTTGTTTGGTGCAGGTGGATTGATATGGGTTTTTGTTATGAGGGAAAAACTCTCTATGGCCAAGGGTAAACCACAACAGACAGGTATGACTGCAGAAATGAACTCAATTCCAACATATGCTATATGAACTAATGTGTAAGATGAGAAAGAGACCTACATCGATCCAACGTTTGATGATGTTCCACTGTTGAGCACTTCGACCCAAAGCTTTATACCTGCAATAAGTTCTTAACAAATGAGCAGAGAAAGTATATAGTGATGATATAAAGGGGTTAGAACATTAGATAGCATAATCCATCAATAAACATTATAAACATGCCCATGGATAATAATCATACATTTGCAATATACCAATAGGACGGGAAAGGAGTATTTCTATTAATAATTGATCGGCATAAGTGACAACATTACAGACTTCCATATCGACATGGTTCGAAACCAAGAAACTATGTTCCTTCCAACTGGACCTCCACCACTTCAATCCTCCACCAAAGGAAATCTCATAAGAGAGATTCAATGAGGTTCTCTCAACAATAGGGAAAGAGCTTGGGGGCTGAACACTGTGTTCAGAATTGAGGGACAAAGGGATGCAGACTCAATATGAAGTAATTTCTCCAGAGTAACTTTGCTCTCAAAGTTGAATGCTTTCTCCTCTTTTCCATAGCTCGAAATTGTGCTTTTATAGCCTTCAGAATGCAACTGAAGGGTCGATTTGAAATGTTTCCAGTAAGTGGAAGGCCAAGGATCAGAGATCTTCTGTCGTGACATGGAAACCCGACCTAATTTTTGCATTTTTTGGCACAAATCCCGATGTACATAGGCTATAGTGGAGCAACCAATGTACACGCTTCTTGCATAGCTGATAGGGAGCATATATGTGAAAAAATGTATATTTTTGGCTCTGGATTCATCAAAAAGGGATGACAAGTCTGCATAGGGAAATGGAAAAAGGCCCTTTGTGCAAGATAGCAATGGTGAGGAAAATCTTGCTATAATAGATGCCCCCTAATGTGTGAGATCAAAGGAGTATATGTGATAACCGAAATACATTATAAATAACCCAGAAGTGGAGTGGTAGAGAACCAGTTGGATGAACTCAATTTCTTATTACATTATGTACTGACTTTCCATACATGGCTGCCAAGAATACAATGCAGATCCATGTGGAAAATATACCAAACAAGTGTTCATGGACATGAATAGGAAAATACAAATGCGGTTGCATGCCAAAAGTTGTCATAGTCATGAACAAGGCTCAGTGAAACCAGTCTCAAAATCAATCTGAAGATATATGTATACCATGAAGTACAATCTGATCTCCCATGATCACTAAAGTCGAACAGGTGCTGGTCCAATGAAAGAGAAGAAACAACTCAAGAAAGTTGCGGCCACATAGTGATGTCTTCAAGTCTTCTATGCTATCCGCCAAGGGTGCAAGTATACATCATGTGAATAAAGGAGTTGAGGTCGAACATAATGAGACATCATTTGATTACTGGTCATTGAGGTATACCGTTAATAAACGTGAGACAACCTACCAATAATGAAAGTAGGTATCAAGGCACC
Organism: Picea sitchensis; assembly: GCA_010110895.2. Taxonomy (NCBI): domain Eukaryota; kingdom Viridiplantae; phylum Streptophyta; class Pinopsida; order Pinales; family Pinaceae; genus Picea; species Picea sitchensis. The sequence continues at coordinate 9,228 of SNQJ01S0179457.1, read as the reverse complement.
GAGTACATTCCTACAAGTGTGAATAAAGGAGTCGGTGTCGAACACTTGAGAAATCCATTGATCAGGAGACATTGATGTGTTCTCATATGTCAATGGCGAGAGAGCCTACCACTAATGACTGCAAGCCTCAAGGCACTCACGAAACTCTAGGTCTCATATCCATAATAAATGAGTTGAAGTCGATGGAAAGAGACCTGCTGAAAGGAGATCATTAAGGCATATTTCATCGGTTAGCACAAGGAACAAAGTAGGAGCTTCATGGTTTGGTGGAGATCGGGCAAAGAATATGTTCACGAACCAACGCCCCTGTGCGTATTTTGCGTGTGGAAAATTCAAGTGGTACACGAAAAAGACCCTCTAAATAGCAGCCAATGATGAAAATTGCTGACAAAGGTGAGGAAACCACCAATAAGGCTAATGGAAACCAAGACACTGCACAAATCCCAAAGTTTGAATATATGTCTTGCCATCGAACACAAGGGAAACCACCCAGTCAACGACCAATGATGAAGTGTCGATTTTTGGGTTCAAGGTGACCTACCAATGATGAAAGTAGGGCCAGGGTGCATGATAAGACCATAGTATCATGTGATTTTGAGACAAACTGAGGGTATGGCCAACATGCAAATTCAATATTTCTGAGGAGTGGCCAACGCAAGTTGATATACTTTCTTTGAACAAGAGCATGAGACATGGTGGACTCCAGAAGCATAGACTCAATGATATGACTATTAGATGTAGGAGGCATCAATCATGTTCTCTATAGGGACTAGAAGAGTAACCAGTCGGTAGAGAAAACTCTGTAACTAGATCAGCTTCCTAAGGCCATGCTAAACCCAAAATTATGATGATGCAAGGACTCATTAAATTTGTGCTCTGTTCAAAGGAGACATGACTTCTATCAATTACAATATAGTACTCCCTTCCTGCCTATCATTTTTTGTTTTTTCATAACAAATGAATGCTATGATACAGAGGAGGGAATGAGTGTCGCAAGTAAGAAAAACTAGTTCCAGCAGTAGAACGTACCTATGCTCAATGCAGGGGAATGCATGTGGGAGATGGAAACTCGGAGTGATGTTCCCTCCAGGGTATAGGGTGTCAAATTGTGAAGGATATAAACAAGGCTCTGCTTGGTTGAGGATGTAAAAACTGCTTAGGCAACGGTTTCTAACACAAAGCGAGAACTGGCTAAAGGCTCAATACTGCAAGCGAGGGCATGAGATGCAATCACAACTTAATGCCAAAAAATGTCCCTTTTTATGTATTTTAGTCTACTTGGTTTAAAAAAGGGGTAAACTTGTGCCAAATAGACATCTTTTCAAATCCAATTTACGAGTGTGAAAAAAGACAAGTTCACTCGGAAATATTTTCTATTTTTTATAATGAGTCAGAAAAGAGCTTAACTAAGACTCATGACCTTTCAAATCCAATTTTAATGAGTGTGAAAGGGACAAATCACTCATAAATATTTTCTTTTTTTTTTAGACGAGTCGGAAAAGAGCTTAATTAGGACATGTTTTGAAGATTCTAAGCGGCAAGCCACAGGGGAGGCCAAGGCTCCCATGCAGACCTTCTGTGAAATGTCGGTATCTTACGAAGAACCGACACAAGCTCAGGAAGACCCAAAGATCTCCAATTCAAGGAGGACAAAGTGCTAACGGAGGTTATCGTCTCTATGGTATATCAGATAATGTCTCTTTCTGGAAAATACATAGGCGGAGGCATTAGATACCCCACCAGACCATCCCAATCAAAGGGAACCTTATCAAGACTTGGAGGGAGAGAAATCAGGAAGAGTAAAAATCTCTCTTGTTCAGAAGGTGAAGTACTAGAAATGCTAAGGACATGGCATAGAAGGTATAGAACCAGAACCAAAAGAGTGGGATCGACCAAAAATTGCATTGGCGTGACCGCTTCCTTAGACTTGTCACTCTCCAAGAGAAGAGTGGGGTCAATTGAATATTGCATCGATACGACCACTTCCTCAGCCATTGGTTGAATAGGATGCGAGAGAACAAGGTCAAGAGGTGCATCACCCCAAAAAACAAGAGTGTTTTCGGTCGAAGATTGCATCGACACGACCATTGGTTGGACAAGATGCAAGACAACAAGGTCAAGAGATGCGTCACCCCCAAACATAGGAGAGTTGTATATCGAAGATTGCATCGACAGGACCACAGGTTGAACGAGATGTGAGATAAAAAGGTCAAAGGATGCATCAACCCCTAAAGGGAAAGGGGTGTCAATCGAATATTGCATCAGCATGACTGTTGTATCAACCAAAGAAGGAACAGAGTGTTATGAAACCATAGATGCCTCAGAACCCGAAGGGCCCTTAGGTGAGATCCACACTTCTGGTATCCTAGCAGTAACAGGACACAAACGAGTAAGGTGAATTCCTTCACAAATATTTCAAAGGAATCTAGGCTTACGTCTAATACCTCTAGGCTTCTCAATCATATGAATGCCCCTAGCATGACTTGCAGTGGCTGGTGACATGCTCCCATCATGACTTGCAGGGGCTAGTAGAAAATCACCAACATGACTAGCAGAGGTTGGTGATGGGTTGCCAACATGATTAGCAAAGGTTGGTGATGGATGTGAAGTGTGACTAGTAGTGACCAGACATGTGCCCCCAGCATGACTTGTAGTGGTTGGTTGCAGGTTTTCAACATGACTCATAGAGGTTGTCGACCAATATCCAACATGACTAGAAGAGGTTGGTGATATAATGCCAGTATGATACGTAGTGACTGGACTTTTTCCCCCAGCATGACTTGCAGTGGCTGGTTGCAGGTCTTCAACATGACTCGCAGAGGTTTTCAACCAATATCCAACATGGCTAGAAGAGGTTGGTGATATAATGCTAGTATGACATGCAGTGACTGGGCTTGTGGCAATGGTGAATTGTGGCATTTGAGACCAAGGTCCAAGGAAAGATTGGTTCTGAGAAATTGCAGGTCAGGAAGGATCCCGATTTACACCTTGTCCCTATCCAACAGGATAGTATCCTCTTCCATATTGATTCATAAAGGGTTGTAAGGGCATCGACACTAAGGAAGCTGCTTTCAAAGAGAAAGTGACATGACAAGGGTTAATCATGTGAGGATATATGTTTCCCCCAAGTGAAGGAACTTTGTGAGGGGGGTTGCCCATACTATAAAAATAACTCCCCCCTGATGAAACACCAGAGGACAGATGGAGGTCCGCCATGGGAAATGTCCTCGTAGGAACCAACATAGCGGAAGAAGGATAAGTGGATGGAGTGTAACAAGTAGAATGGTTTCTTAATTGGGTACTTACTTCTCGCATAATGGACTCGTAGGAAGGAATATTCCAACCTCCTACTATAAGAGGTGTTTGAAGGATATGACTCCCACCAAATAGAGAGGGATAAGAGGAGGCATCATGCCCCCAGACCCAAAACTTGTATTCGCATAAGGAGGCAAGAAAGAGGATGGCAAGTGCGAAGACATATCAAACATACCATGAGAAAAATGATTAAAGACCCAAGGCATTGACTAAGTACCATAATTTTTCATACCATTATAAAGAGCCAACGGATTTTCCCCCATGAACGTCATGGGGGGGTAGCAGTAAACGAGGGAGAAAAAGGAACTCCACTATCCATGATAACAAAGACTCAACACAGAATCTTATGGTCAACTAATAATTAAAGAGCCCACCAAAAATTCAAATGGCCAATATGCATGCAAACAGGCTAAAGTGGTTGAGTGGCCTCCCTCACTAAAGAAGGTATGTCTCGTCCAAGAGGGACCTGAGACTCCCCGCTAAAGTTTGGAGGTAACATAATCAATTATAGGGGCCCTTGTGGGCTTAACAACGAGTCGGTCAGATCCCCCTAGAGAGGTAATCCTCCATAAAGGATGTGTGATGTCTAACCCCTATCTGAACCAGGGTACAAGCAGAATAACCCCTGCAAGTAACCTATGAGATACCTATGTCAAGAAACTAATAAACCACTGTATAACCGATGCACAGGAGAGCAGTCGTAAGTCCGGATCACCGTATGGCAGGGTAGCAAAGCCCGAAACCTTGAAAGCACTGCCTCTCATAGAGGTATGAGTGCTAGCAAGATCCCCAAATATGAATAAATCCATAGAAATATCTCCGACGCTAGGTGAGTATCCAGGGGTTATCCCTTCAATTAACTTTGCATGACCTCGTGATTAACTCCAGTGTGAGTGGAGCCTCCTGATATTACCAATTATACAATGGACTTCTCAACTCCCTGTCTTAGACACATGTGTTGATTTAATTGCCTTGGAGAAGTTTACTCACAACATCCTATTCCAAGGCACTAAATCCTAGACTAGTTTGTGAACCCTAAAAATAAAATCGTGACTAATCAATTTTAGTTTAAAGCATAAATTTTATTGCCCGTGATTACTCAAAAGGGTATGGAAGCGAAACTCATGATGTTATGACTCTGCAAGAAAATGAATATGAATATAATGCAAAGTCTATCTTTAACTTTTCAATGAATGATATGCTAATAAAAGCAGGGCAATTTTCAATTTGAACTCTGCAATTCAGAAGAAAAATGCAATCTTTCGCTAAATTAACTAAGCTAATGATAAAGGCTCAAAGGCAAAAATGTTAAACAATGAAAACCAAAGAAACATGATATATAAATTCTACTGTGTATAAATGAAATAACTCAAGCAAAATACTAAGCAGCCAAGAAAAGAACCCAGGGTTCAAGGACAATAAGGATGAAAAGAAAAGAGAAAGACTACGGCCAAAAATTCAACTCCCAACAAGTTTCCTGTCAACCCAGAGAAACTCAACAGGCACTATAGAGGCCTAAGAAGGCTCAACAATCCTCAAAACTCACCCAACAACCACTAAAACAAGMAAACAAGCAAAGGGAAGTGGTWTACGACACTGTTCAGGAGAACAGGGCATATATATTCATCCTCCAGTGAGACAACTAGTGGGTATACGTGACTGTCTGGGAAAAAGGAGCGTATATTCTTTAAAACAAGGCCAGGCAAAGGAAAGAAGGATGAAAACTCAGACCCAGAGTGAACAGAATCTGTCATGCAGTGATACGCAAAGAAACACAAAGGAAAAAGAGAAATGCAGGAAGAAAAAATACTTCAACCCTTAGAAGGAAGATCTCATATTCCCTAGTGGAGTCACCATTTCTGTTACGAGGGAAAAAATCTCTATGGCCAAGGGTAAACCACAACAGACAAGTATGACTACAGAAATCAACTCAATTCCAACATATGCTATATGAACTAATGTGTAAGATGAGAAACATACCTACCTTGATCTAACGTTTGATGATGTTCCACCATTGAGCACTTCGACCCAAAGCTTTATACCTGCAATAAGTTCTTAACAAACGAGCAGAGAAAGTATATAGTGATGATATAAAGGGGTTAACACATTAGATAGCATAATCCATCAATAAACATTACAAACATGCCCATGGATAATAATCATACATTTGTAATATACCAATAGGACGGGAAAGGAGTATTTCTATTAATAATTGATCAACATAAGTGACAACATTACAGACTTCCGTGTCGGCACGGTTCAAAACCAAGAAACCAAGTTCCTTCCAACTAGGCCTCCACCACTTCAATCCTCCACCAAAGGAAAGCTCATAAGAGAGAGTCAATGAGGTTCTCTCAACAATAGGTAAAGAGCTTGGGGGATAAACACTGTGTTCAGACTTGAGGGACAAAGGGATGCAAACTCAATATGAAGTAATTTCTCCAAAGTAACTTTTCTCTCAAAGTTGAATGCTTTCTCCTCTTTTCCATAGCTCGAAATTGTTCTTTTATAGCCTTCAGAATGTAACTGAAGGGCTGAGTCAGAACGTTTCCAGTATGTGGAAGGCCAAGGATCAGAGATCTTCTATCGTGACATGGAAACCCGACCTCATTTTTGTATTTTCTGGCACAAATCTTGATGTACGAGGGATGTAGTAGAGCAGCCAGCGTATACACTTCTTTCATAGCTGACAGGGAGCGTTTATGTGGAAAAATGTATATTTTTGGCTTTGGATTCATCAAAAAGGGATGATAAGTCTGCATAGGGAAACATAAAAAGGCCCTCTGTGCAAGATAGAAATGGTGAGGCAAATATTTCTATAAAAGTTTTCCATTTGCATTGATACGTCGGGGAGGTTGGACGGGGAAAGGACAAGTGGTTATAGCCACCTTCCGGTTGTAGCAGGAGAACATACGGGGTTGTAGCCTCCTTCTGGTTGTAGCTAGAGAATTGGGGAGTTGGATATTCCCTCAGGTTGTAGCTTGATAAACTAGGGGGTTGGATCCTCCTTCCAGTTGTAACTAGGAAACAAAGGAAGTTGGTGCTTCCAATGAATGTAATTTTTTAAGACATATAAGAAAAAGCATTCCGTGGTTTTCTCCCACTTTGGGTTTCCATGTAAAAACACTAGTGTACTATGTATGTGTATGAAAGCTCATTTGTTCATTGTTTATTTACTCTGCAAATATTGGATGATAATGCTACATTGATATAACACTTGCATTATATGGTTAAAAAGGATTACATTGCTCTATTACTGGTTCACCCCGCCTCTTAGTAATCCAACAATATCATCTCATCTTGTCTTCCAAATTGAATATATTGTAAAAGGAGGTTTCCCAAATGAAGTGTATTGTATTCATTGAATTTTTATCATTTTTAAGGTGTTGGATAATAACATTTGGGATTAGAGAATAGATCCTAGGGTTTTATTGCCTCAAGTGAGTCATCTTGAATTTTTGCTATAACTTTTTTTCTGGGACATTTTAGACCGACAAATTTTGAGGATACCGAGGAGACATAGACAGTTACATTTGATCAAAATGTTAGGTTCTATTTTGGTATAGTTTCAGAAATATCACTTGTGGAAGTTAGGATTTGTGACTAGTCCTGAAATTAGTCCCAAATGAGTCATCTTTTTAGCTTTTCTATAAACGAATTTCGATGATGTTTCAGACTTTGAAATTTTCAGAATCCTAAGGAGATGTAGCGAATTACATGTGGGGAAATTTTTAGATTTTGAATCATTATATTATGCGAGATATATCTTTTGGAATTTGAGGTTGTTTACTAATCCTAAAAATAGTTTTAAACAAGACATTTTGGTCTTTTTGCTATAAAATTTTATCACTGAAGGTTCAGACTGTGAAATTTTCATAACTGTAAGAAGTCATATCAAAGTACTACAGAATGAAATTTTTGACTTAGAAGGATTTAAAGTTCAGAGATATATCAGGAAAAAGGTCAACTATCTAGACATTCTCCAAATTAAGGTTTGAAAGGTACACAACTTACAATTGACATAACTTTTTATTGGAAGATATCTTTTTGGTGATTCAAAATTTGTATTAAAGAGAAAATAGAGGAGTATTATTATTTTTAACCCACATGGGTCCAAAAAATAATTCAACACCAATTAAAGCTCCATAATTCTCATCTATAACTCATGAAGAGAATTAGGATATACATAGAAAACTATCCAACTTGGAGGACCAACTTAATGATTGAAGAACTAGGTTAGTAACAAGTGATGAGTTGGAAAACACACAAAGAAAAATTCAAGATATGGAAAAGAATATGGAACAAATGGAAAATAAGAAGGATGAAAATGAGGAAGAATTACAAAAATCCTTGAATGAAAATAAGGAAGAAGCAAAAAAATCCATGAATGAAATGCACAGATCCATGAATGAATTGAAAAAATCTATAGAATCCATGCTCTTACATAGGATCCCTAAAAGGGATATGGAGATCCAATGAAATCATGAAAATAAGGAGAATAATTGTGTTTAGATTCAATCACAGATGGAGAGTATTTTGTCACAAGTGGATAGCATAAATACTGAATTTCAGAATCATTCATCATTTCAAGATCCACATCATTAGGGATTCAAGCCTTTGCACCAATGAACTACTTCATTCCAAAGATGGATATTAGGAAGTTTGATGGTAATGATATTATAACATGGATATTCCATATGGAGCAATTCTTTGATCTCCACCAAGTGCCAAGCTTACAAAAGGTACCTATTACATCCTTGTATTTAGAAAATGATCAATTTGTTTGGTACCAATGGCTTTGTGAAAGAAAAAATAATTCTATTATCTCTAGGTGCATTTTTACTAATGAATTGATATCACATTATGGGGATATTAAGAGCAATACATTCTTTAGTCAATTGATAAATCTTTAGCAAAAAGGTCCAATTATAGAGCACATTCAACAATTCGAAAACATTAGTATTAGGGTAAAGAACATTCTCGAGGATAATTTGGTAGATCTCTTTATGGGAACTTTAAAGGAGAACATTCAACATGAGGTGCATCTCTTTGAACCTAAATCCCTAGAGAAATATTTTAGTATGGCATGAAAACTAGAAAAGCAATATGGCTACTAGAAGGGTGAAAAATGAAAACTATAGAGAGCACCATGTTCCCTCTCCTAACCTCGCTCAACCGAAAAGGTTGACACCTCAGAAAATGAATGAAATAAGAGCACAAGGATTATGTTTCAATTGTGACAACTAGTACAATAAGGGGCATAAATGTGGCAAGAATAAATTATTCTACATAGTCCGTGGAGAGGAAGAATATCAAGATTGGAACCATCACAAGATATAGATCTAGAAGAGACTAATCCAATGATATCTTGTCATCATTTGAGTGGAATAAATACTCCACAAACCCTCAAGATACAACGATACATAAAAAACAAAAGGTAATAATGTTGATTGATTCTAGTAGTACCCATAAATTCATCAATTACAAGTTAACAAAATATCTCAATTGATTTGTATTTCTAACAACAAAGTTTCAAGTATTGATTGCATATGGAGGTACCATAAATTGTTATCAGAAGTTCCATATTATTAAGCTCAATATGGGGGAGTATTTATCAGATAGTCCCATGATTTCCATCCAAATGGGTGGTGATGATGTTATATTAGGGTTCTAATGGTTACAATCATCGAGAACATTGGCCCTTAATATTCGATATGTTTTCATGATATTTTCCTTAGAAGGCAAGTAAATTGAGCTTAGAGGTATCAACTAATAACATAAAGTATCTCTCACCTTTTAAGCCTTTTGTTGTAGTTGGTCCAACTAGATCAGTGTGCACAATTTCCAGTGGTTTTGTTGTTGAATATTTCTTTGATTTGAAGCTAGTCTTTGTTTGCTTTCCTTGTTGGCGAT
>SNQJ01S0179456.1:0-19533 GCA_010110895.2 Picea sitchensis | reverse complement strand
ACACTACTACTCGTGCAAATAATATAACACATACCCAACATTTTCTTCATCATAAGGTTTTGTTTCTATAGTTATGGAGAGATATTCTTCTTCATCATCATTATATTCCCTTTGTTTGTATTTTTTAGGTCCTTTTAGATTTCTCACAAATTGTGTTTCTTTTGTCTTCGATTCATAGCTGGAAAAATCACAGGATATCTCTTCATAAATGTTTTTTATCTTATCCAAAAAATGTTTAGTTCATGTACAATGCATTACATTGACAATCTCAAAATCTGATAGCCACTCAAGATAACATCTATTGCTTTTAGATTGCGTTTACTTGACTCCTTCCCAGCTTCATCTATATAACCTGTGGTGATTGATTCCCAGATACCACACCCAAGGGCCATCAAATATGTCTTCATTCTTATAGTCCATGATGCATAGTTTGTTCCATCTAACAAAGGAGCTCTGTTTTTAGGGAGACCTTCCTTACAATCCATATGTGCTCGAGATTTTCCTTCCAACGGTTAGATTGTTTCTGAAGGAACTGGCTCTAATACCAATTGTCGAACTTATGCTTATACTGAAGGGGGGGGGGTGAATCCGTGTAAAATTATTTTTACTTTAATTAACCATTCATCATTCATTAGCACATATAAACTCAAATCACAATGCATAGAGTTTAACGTGGAAACTCTTGCAAGAGAAAATGATCTGGATTATTTTGGGAACGATATGAAAGCATAAATATAATAGAGATATAACAAAGAAATACACAAAGATATGGAAAGGAACACAATAATACAATAACTATCATATTATGTTAATGATTTCCTGAAATACAAAAGACTGTAAAATGCAAAAGCACACATGCTAGCTAAAATGGTGGTAGCTTATCTCTGAGAAGAGATGTGTCGATTATGTGCGTTCACAAGAAGATGGTTACAATGAGGCTCCAAAGGCCTTTTTAACATAAAATAGAAATGTGAAAACAATAAACATCCAAAACCCTGACCCCAGGAGATGAAACACCAAAAGGTTTGTGGGTCTCAGTGGGGGTAATTGATACATCAACTTCTTGAGGGCATAATTTTTGGATACGAACTTCATTTGGGGCACTTGATACCTCATTGAAAATTTCTAGCCAAGGATAACACATTATGTTTGGCCTAGCATTTGTATCCAACTACATGTTAGACATTGCAGAGCCAAAAAAACGCCGTTTAGCGCCTCAAAATGGCCCTAGAAGTTTGGGACCCGAAAAACTGTAGAAAAACTGCCAAGATGGGAAAAATGTAATTTGATCCAGTGGAATAGGTGGGTGGCCACCAATGTCCACCTGGATCATAAAACCACAAAAAAATATCTTTATAAATGTTTTTAGGCACCAACCTACTATTACATAGCTTGTGGGCACCAACCTAATGTTACAGAGCTTGTAGGAACCAACCTACTAGAAACACCAATCTCATTAGCTTAGCACCAACTTAGCAAGATATTATGTAGGAACCAACCTACTAGAGACACCAATATCCTCAGTTGAGCACCAACCAAGTAAGACATTTATAAGCACCCACCTAAGATCTTCGTACACATAGTACTTTTGAATTCACTTGCATGCTTCATACTTCATGCATTTCATAGCATCATCATACTCTTAACTTTCATGCTCTAGCACCTCTCTTTGCTTCATACCCCAGACATAGATTCAAACCCTAGTGAGATTTAGCCTTAATTCCGTAGCGAACCTCATAGCATCATTCCTATAATAGTGTTGATGAAAACAATGTATATTCAAGATGTGATCTTCAGGGAAGTTAGGGGATCTTTTAGGATTGAAGAGGCTCAAATAGAAAATGAACCAAATAAGTTGATGTTTGAGCTAAGGAATGAAGAAATTGATTCAGATGAGTTGACTGAATCAGATGAAGAGGTGGAACATATGAGGGGGATTCACCTTGTTGACCAATATCTTATCACGTTCAATGTTCATAAAAAGGTTTTTTTAATTCTAAAAAACAAAGTCAATATATTCTAGGTATTGGGGAGGGGGGGATACAGGGTATCAGGGAGTTTATAGGTATTGTGGGGTATGAAAAGGGATATCTAGTAAAAATAGGGGTTTACTTTATCAGAAATATGTATTGGGATGGGGGTTCAAAAAAAATATTTTTGGAGGTATTTATCAATATCTAATGAAATTAGGGGTATTCATTAAGAACGCAGGTGTTATGTCACAGGTTCATTGAGTGAAGAATATGTGGGTTGTAAGGATGTATAAAAGAGTAAGGAAACCAGTTGAAAGGTATAGTCCACCTAATTTTTGTTCTTCATTTTTGTTATATTCCACTAACAATGATCCCAATTCAGTCATGGAGGTAGTCAACTTGAGAGAGGGTAGACTATGGAAGGAGGCCATGGTTGAAGAAAAAAAATCCTTGCACAAAAATGAGAAACGGTATTTGGTTGAACTACCTAATGGAAGGAAACTTGTTGGTATCAAGTGGGTGTTCAAGAAAACGTTGAACACAACAGATCAATTTCAAAAAATTCAAAGCCCGACTAGGAGAGAAAGGGTATTCCCAAGTCAAGGGAGTTGACTTCAATGAGATTTTATCTCCTGTTGAAAAATTAACTTCCATTAGAGTACTAATTTCCCTAGTTGCAACATTTGATATTGAGATAGATAAAATGGATGTGAAGATAGCATTCCTACATGGGGACTTGGAAGAAGAAATGTACATGAAACATCCTGAAGGATTTACGGGAAAGAAAGGGCTGGTGTGCAAATTGAAAAGATCCCTTTATGATATAAAGAAATCACCAAGGATGTGGTACCAGAATTTTAACACATACATCCTTAGTTTAGGATTTGTAAGAAGCAAGGTTGATCATTGTGTGTATTCCAAGGAAGAAGGTGATTGTTTCATATATGTAGCATTGTATGTCAATGACATGTTGTTGATTGGAAACAACATGGATGCAATAAAGAAGGTGAATATGCAAATATCCTCCAAGTTCAACATGAAGGATCTCAATGCAACTAACTTCATTCTTGGAATAGAGATAAAAAGGGATCAGGTAGTTAGAAGCTTTGGTTAAATCAGAGAAAGTACATTGAAACAGTCTTGAAGCATTTCAACATGCAAGATTACAAATTGGTCAAGGTATCAATTCTTGTGGGAGAAAAACTAATCGTTGAACAGTTTCCAAAGACATGGGAAGAGATAAAGAACATGGCACGTGTTCCCTATGCTAGTGTTGTTGATAGTTTGATGTATGTGATGGTCTGCACTCAACCGGATATTGCTCATGAAATGAGAATATTGGGAAGGTACATGTTGACATTTAAGAAAGAGCACTAGATTGTTTTCAATAGAGTGTTTAGGTGTCTACATGGCACAAAAAAATATGTGATAAGTTACCAAGGGAAGCCTGAAACTGAAAGGGAAGTAAATTTCCATGGCTTTGTCGACGTCGACTGGGTTGGAGATCTAGATCAATGAAGCTCATCGACCAGTAAATATGTGTTCAATATGTTTGGTGGAGCAATTAGTTGGATGAGTAAGCAACATGTGGTTGTGGCCTTCTCAACAATGGAAGTTGAATACATGGCAGCCACTCATGCAAACAAAGAAGATGCATGGCTTCATAGACTATTTTCAGGGAGCAGAAAGATATGAAGATAAATTGTGAAAATCAGAGTGCAATTTTCTTGGCAAAGAACCCAACTTACCATTCCAAGACGTAGTGTATTGATGTGCAATACCATTTTGTGAGAGACATAGTGGAAAGAAAGAAGGTGCTGTTGGAGAATGTAGACACTTTGGAAAACATAGTAGACTCTTTGACCAAGCCTATGAGTGATGTGAAGTTCTTTGGTGTAGAGAGGCAATGGGCATTGTTTCCCTGGGTCAATGAACATAAGATTGGGTTTTCATGTATCATCAAAGAACAAAACAAGTGGGAAGATGTTGGGTTTTTATATTCTTTGCAGTGAAAGAATAGTCAACCGACTAGCTAGTCGAGGTGGATCGACAGGGTGAATGTTCGTCTGGATGGATAAGTTGAGTCAACAGAAAGTCGAAGGTTGAAGTGATCGACTAGAAGGTTAAAAGGTCAACCAACAAGAGGTTGAGTGACAACTAACTAAAGACCAACTAAAGTTCAACTGGTTCGTAGCCACTAAATTTTGATGGGTAGTCGACTGTAATATAATCCCAATATTTGTAGGATTTCAGCCAATCATCAACATGGATCTGTAATCATTTTTGGGTGCCATGATTTAGGGTTTTGTATGCAATAAATATGACAAAAATAACATGTTGTAATTGTAATGAGTTGATGTTGTTGTTAGTATCTTGGGCATATAGATGTAAGCCGAATTAGTTGTAGGGTTGTTCTTGTGTAAAGCAAGAGATTGGGATGGCGATTATTTCTTAGGTGTAGACCAAGTTCAGTTATGTAACTCTTTATTCTATGAATGAATAAGACAACAAGAGAGTAGGAGATGCTCAAAGAATGTTGGTTTTCCTAGTTAAGGGTTTCTAGGGTAAAATCTTTGTATACTGTGAGATTGTCATTGATTAATTCCACTTCAATTTTGTCTTCTGTTTCCTGATTGGTTTAGTGTTAGTGTTTTTCTCTACAATTTTTTTAAGGAAATTCCATCGTTTAGCTACTCAACATTCGCACTAAAGAAAACATATGCATTATATTTTGCATGAAAAATAACATATCATTCAAATTCATTGTGAAAGTACCATCCCTCCAAGTTAATAGATTATTGTTTTTCCATGTTTGCATTGCCACTAACGCATCATGAGAGACCATCATTAGCTCACACCCATCTAAATATGTAGTTCTCAACTAAAGCATATCTAGATGACATAGCACTATAAGGTTGAATAAGTTACTATCTAGATGACATAGCACTATAAGGTTGAATAAGTTACATGAGTTAAGATTTGAGATAAAAATTTATTGATTAGTTTTTCCTACTATATCACTCCAACAGAATATGTCATAGACATGTCAAGTCTATTGTTTTGGATCAGTATTAGAAAACTTGGCATCAACAAAAAAATCAGTAGGGGCCATCAACACAAGAAATTAGGAAAATCAGAAAGAAAAAAAATGGGTTTGAAAGTAAAACTTGTCACATAAACCTATACCAAAAAATTAGAAAAAATCACAATAAATCACATATATTTGCAACATTATTTTGGATAGTATCCCCAAATGTAGAGTTATTACTACGTAGTTTTAATCTTTAGATCAATTTCCTCATGTTTTTCATTTCATTGGAATGATTTCATGGGTTTGATGTATGTCTTCCTAACATTTCCAATTTAGTCATATTTGTCTCTATATACAAATATATGGAAATGATTAATCCCTAAGGGTTATCTCAATTTATCGGGACCATCCACCAAAGGCATGTTTCCAATGGGGAGGTCACATGTTCAAATTGGTTGAGTACACTCCAGGTTGGTCCAGTCACATGGTTAGCACTCAATTTTCCTTCCATCTAAAAATTCTAGGGAAGAAGGGGGCATGCTCCATGAGGTAATGATTACTATATTTTTTGCCATTGATAGCCTTCACGATAACCAAATTTGACTTGTTCCATGAAAATAAAAATTGAAATTAACTAATATTGCTCTAATAAATAATATTGACAACTTTCTATATTAAAAAAATAATCCAGCATGATCAAAGTATTAGCAACTCAAAATAGCAATTCTCAATTTCCACCTTAATTTTAGTTCTTGAACCATCCAACCCTCTCACTACCTGTTTTCAATTCTTCATATAAATATTTAAAAACAAAAGTGAAACTAGATACGAGATCCCCTTCAAGAAAAAAAATAGTCCTTAAACCTTTTAATCAAAAATACATTCAAATATATAACAATCAAAGATATATTCCACGACTAGATATTCAACTTACACACAAAGTGGCTACACTAAGCAATGTGCCAAATTAGATTGAAACTAAAACTAAAAGTGAACATACAAAGTAGATTCCAAACTCTACCATGACAAATTTGGAATGACCCATGAACTCTATTTTCAAGTATATTCTCATCAAAAAAATGTGACTTCTTTGAATACAATCAAACCAAAAATATGGAATTTGCTAAAAATCAAAGGACCACTTTTCCAAAAACCAAATTGTAATACAGATAGCCAATATTTAGTAATGATAAAAATATTCATAATTTGAAATAAAAATAAAAAAATTACAATTTGAAATAAAATAAAAAAAGCTAATGGTGAAATACTATGCTGAAGTTTGCATTTGCTATTGGCAAAAGCAGCATCATAGATTCTTGGTGGTAGAAAATCTTGTAGAAGAGGTTGCAAAAATAAAGTCATGGTTTGGAATGAAAGGATCTTCAAATCACTTACCAATATTGGTATAGTGTTAATGATATTCCCATAAGTTTTTAATTCTTTAAATATGGTGATTTAAAGAATTTGATAATGGTGAATTGGAAAAAAAATTGACAGTAATTTTGTGGATTTTTTGAAAAGAAAATTAAATATATATATGAAGTGTAAGGATTGCAAGATTGTTTAGAAAATTTATATGAAAGAAGATGGAAAAGGATTGCAGGGTTGTTTAGAAAATTTTGAATATGTTTGTTTAAAGAGGAATATAAAAGATCAAAAGTATTTGAAAAAAAAAAAAAAAAAAAAAAAAAACTTGGTTAAAAAAAATTAGAATGGATACTTAAAAATAAAAACTAAAGCAAAAAAAAAAAAAAAAAAAAAAATATGTAATATGATTAAATTTAAGAGATGATAGTAATTTCTTTTTTTTTTATTTTCAAAATCGAGATGAATGGAAAATGAATATGTAAAATTGTTAAAAACTAGTTTATGTAAAATTTTGTAATTTTTATAAGTTAAATATTCCTTACAAATCTCTTTTAACTTGAAAAAAAAAATATATAAAAAAAATAAAACACATAAAAATAATTTAAACCAATAGTTATATTAAAAATCAAAATAAAAAAAAGCTGGACTTCTACAAAGCTATCATCATAGATATGTAAATTTTTTAATTTATAAAAGTTGAAACAATTAACAACTTATGTTTAATTCAATTTTATACTATCAATTGCTTTAGGGTGTAGATCAGTTGGAGATAAAATGTATTGTTAAGGCATTTCTTGTGAAGTAGTTGGTGGTTCAAACTTAAATTGGTTACATATGTAAATTTTAATTTATAAAAATTGAAACAATTAACAACTTATGTTTAATTCAATTTTATACTATCAATTGCTCTCGGGTATCAATTGCTCTCGGGTGTAGATCAGTTGGAGATAAAATGTATTGTTAAGGCATTTCTTGTGAAGTAGTTGGTGGTTCAAACTTAGATTGGTGTGTTGTGCTTGGAGGCTATGCAGTGTACCTGGAGATTGTAGTGGTAGGAGCTTGTCCAAGTTGTCCATTCAATCATATATTGGAGGCTGTGCAGTGTACCTGGAGATTGTAGTGGTAGGAGCTTGTCCAAGTTGTCCATTCAATCATATAGAAAAGTTGTAATCATATAGAAAAGTTGTAGTCTAAAAATTCAACTTTTTCTGCAGAATTCAGTTATGCTTTGCAGAATTCAGTTATGCAAGCTGTGCAGTGTACCTGGAGATTGTAGTGGTAGGAGCTTGTCCAAGTTGTCCATTCAATCATATAGAAGAGTTGTAATCATATAGAAAAGTTGTAGTCTAAAAATTCAACGTTTTCTGCAGAATCCAGTTATGCATTAGTAAATGCAATTTTGATTTCACCTTAAATTTATATGGCCAGAATTCAATAAAAATTACCAAATACCATAGATTACAAGAATTACAATTACTTATTACTTGTTAATCAGTGTGAAAAATCTAGATTACAAGGATTACAATTACTTATTACTTGTTAATCAGTGCAAAATCAAAATTGATCAAATTTCTTCTGAATGTGAAGATATATATGATCTCTGCCCATGTGTATATCTATCGACAACAAATACGGTGCTCTGTGAGATTTAGCAGCATTGATAGGATTTATTCAAAAGAAAGAAAGAAGTGAAGAAAGCAAGTGTAATCAAGTCTTGACATCACCATTTTTTCCAGGAACATGAAATAAAAATAAAATAGCTTGGGGTTGATTAATTACAACTTTATTTAGAATCAATGGTTTAAAAAACTTCATCTCATCTTGTAGGAAGTTGACTCCAGTTGATGATTGAGCTTTTGATGAGCTACCCACTCTCAGAACATAGTTGATTCGGCTAAGCAGCTAACCAATAGATAGGTAGCTAACGAATTGCTGTTTGGATGATCGAGCCACAGATTTTTAGCTTTCAACTAGAAACGAAGTAGCGATCAGAAACAGAGTTTGACACAGAAGTTGAACGTCCATCAAGGACTATCTTCCAATATTCAACCTTAAACATCCAGTCTTCTTTAAGCCAAATTAGGACTATAATCTTTCCTGGCAGAAAAAAATACCAAAAATCATTTTGGCTTGTTGATGGCTATTGTACAGCTTCTGTTGTTTCCTGGCAGAGAAAATTACCAAAAATCATTTTGGTTTTGCATTGTGGTTTATGGTTATCATACAGCTCCTGTGTTGGAATTTGGTTCAAAGATTTCGTTTTCATTTTCTATTGCTGCACTTCTATTTTTACTCAAACAAAACTGATCGCCTCTTCACTTTGGATTTTCCAGTTCCATTTTCCCCGCCATTGTCTTCATTAATTTTGGCTTTGTTGTTGGTTATTTTACAGCTTCTGTTGTTTCCTGGCAGAAAAAAAAATACCAAAAAGCATTTTGGTTTTGCGTTGTGGTTTATGGTTATTTTACAGCTCCTGTGTTCGAATTTGACTCAACGATTTTGTCTTCATTTTCTATTGCTGCATTTTTATTTTTACCCATATGACTTGAACAAAATTGATCGCCTCTTCGCTTCAAAACAAAATTGATCCACTCTTCGTTCCAAAGGACTTTTTAACCTAAGTAAAATTCAAAAACCTTTAACTGGAAAAATGAAAATTCAATCTTTTGGTTTTGCATTGTGGTTTATGGTTATTATGTTCAAATTTGCAAAAAAACGATTTTGTCTTACTTGAACAAAATTGATAGCTTAACTTAGTTCAAAATTGATAGCTTAACTTAGGACCAGCGGGAGGGCGATTAGGGTTTGAAACAACGAATGCAGCGCAGCAGGGTTTGAAGCCGAACAAGCTTCTACTGAGTTCGGAAGAGCGTGAATAGGCAGTCACTACCGACTGGCCCCAACATGGCGGCTTCATCGGGAGGATGGACGCCCCCCTCCGTGTAACATTGTGAGCGGCGAGACATCTCATGCTGATTCGACACAACCATAGACAGCTCCAGTGCTGGGAGCAGCATGGAAAGCGAAGATGAAAGGAAATTGTTTACCAAGAGCGGTTAAAAACCACGATTTGTCATCCCGGAAAAGAAATTGGACGAGTATCGTGGATATATGAAGAACCATGCTTTAATCTGTAAGTTCATTGGTATTTGGCCCTCTGAAAAAGAATTACTGCAGTTTTATTCAACAAAATGGCAGCCTAAAGGTCATATTGATCTGAAATTAGGGGTAAAGGTTTTTTTTACAGTTATTTTTTCAAATTTACAGTATAAAGAACGCATTTTTGAAGGAGGTCCCTATTTTTATAGCAATGCAGGGGTTTTCCTCCGACAATGGGAGGAATGTTATAACCCCGAACAGGAGCAATTTCTAGCTGCCCCTGTCTGGTTCGGCTCTTTGGGCTTCCCATGGATTTCTGGGACCCATAAATTTTAGAAGGTATAGGAAATTCTTTAGGTTCTTTTGCAAAGGATGTATATCGGCCACGCGCTGTGGCCTATATACATCCTTTGCAAGAATTTGTGTTTAATAATATATCCGAACCCTTACAGACATGATCGAGTTGGAATATGCAGGTAAAGTTTGGCAACAGTTTCTAGATTATGAACATATCCCCTTTCATTGCAGACGCTAGCGAATATGGCCATTTGTACAAATCCTACCCTTTAAATGGCCCTCTGCAACAACCTTCCAATGTTAATAACCCTGAGCAAGTACCACGTAAAGATGATGAAGGGTTTGTACCGATTTCCAATAAAAACGCCAAACGCGTCCAGTAAACCCTCACCCAGGGCAAACATCCAAACAAAATCCCCATGGCTCGGTATCAACGGAGAACAAGTGTATGAGGTCTCAGAAGATGAGACCCGGTAGTCCAAGAAATTGCAATGGATGAACAATAGGCTTATCACATGACGACCATACAGAAAAAAATCAATCTTCGAAGCGAAAGGCAGGGTCAAAAGCGGAAGTAGCTGAAGAGACTCCGGTACACGAACTCACCCCAATGGAGGTAGAACAATCCAAAGAGGACTTAAGTGCATAAGAGAAGCTGATGAGGCGTCTTTTGTTTGAATGGAGAAATCTCGATGACCGCTTCATACCAGTTGAGGAGAAAAAATTGTATAAGGAAACCTTTGAACATTACCTTCAGAACAGGCTAAGAAGGAATCCCAAGCACAACCTCCAGGAAAAAAGGTGCCTCCCCCTCCTAAGAAAGCAAAAAAGAGAGGAAGACCAACCTTGCAAGAATCAATACATTTAGTTGGAGAAATGTTGATCAACACTAGCAAGATAATACCGTTAACAACGATATTCCAACAACTACCCAAGAATTTATAATGAGTAATTCTCCTCGAATATCGAGGCCTTAACAAGAAGCGGGCAAACAGAGACATCCGAAAGAGAAATCATAGCGCAGAAACCTCGTGTTTGTTATTACAGGAAACTAAAGTTTCGGGACAGAAACTGTAGTTAATAATATAATCCCTGAAACTACAGTATGAATTCATGACAATTGATTCGGCTGGCACCTATGGAGGTATTGCGGTATTATGGAATGAAGCATAGGTCAGTGCAGAAGGATGGATGGGGTGTCCCCGAATTTTATCAGTTATTTTCCGGCAGATAGGATCTGAGGACATAATTCTAATTTCAGCGGTGTATGGGCATCCTATTCCAGGAGAGAGATCATATTTTCTTAAAAGAATTAGAACCTTGAGTACAATGCATCATGAGAAGTATTGGTTACTAGGGGGGATTTTAATATGATATTGAATCTCTTGGAAAAGAAAGGAGGAATAAGAAGAGAAGACCCGAAAATGGCCCTCTTCCGGGAGTTACTTCAAGATTTACATCTCGTTGACATTCCAACAGTAAACGGACATTACACATGGAATAATCGCAGGGGCGAACGCCACCAGATTGCTTCCAGACTAGACCAATTTTTATCTTCAGAAGATCTAGTGACAATGTATATCTACTATGCAGCTACAATTACACTAGCCGATTACACTGGAGATAGATGTCAGAGCAAAACGCCCAAACCACCCTTTCCGTTTTGAGTTGTTTTGGTTAAGAGATCCTTCATGGAAAAGTCAAAAACCGGTGGTATTCACCGTAGGACACACAAAATGCATTCCTTTCAAATTTGGATTAAAACAAAAAGAATCAAGATAAACTGAACATTGAAGAATTTAGAACATACATCAAAACCAAATCTTCCTTAAAGAGAAAATGAAAGAAATTCAACAATCAATCATTCTACATGGCAGAACAGAGGACTTGGCCTTTGAAGAAGGACGATTGTCATGAGCAGAAGAGAGAAGGAAACAAGAAGAGATTCTATGAAACAGAACTCTAATTAACCGGGTCAAAGAAGGGGACCAGAATAATTAAATTTTTTCATAAAGCTATGCTGCAACACCGACAACACAACATAATATTTTCACTTAAAGCAACAAATGGGGAACGCCTATTTAAACATGAAGAAATGGAGCAGAATTAACGACTCAATTTCAAAGACCTCTTTAATCCAGCCTATCCCAAATCGTGCTTACCGCTATACAAAAATAACTCAAAGACATTCTACCGACATGAGAACATAATTTGGCCTTGCTACAAGAAGTCACTCTTCAGGAGGTTCAAGAGGTGGTCCTGCATCTCCCAAAGAACAAAGCTCCTGGACCATATGGCTTTACAAGTGAATTCTTTAAAGTAGCCTGGCCTTTTATGGGGCCTGATATTCAAGAAGTGGTTGAAGAATCCCAAAGGAATAAGAAGGTTTACCCAACCTTGAATGCAACTTTTATTACACTCGCTCCTAAGAGCAAGGATGCGACTCCAGCTGGGTTTAGACCGATAGCACCGTGTAATGTAATTTATAAAATTCTCACAAATATGGTCAATCGCTAAAACCTCTGCTTCCTACTATAATTTCGCCAGAACAGACAGGCTTGGTAAAAGGTAGACAAATTCTTGACTAATAGTGGTTGCCTGTGAAGCCATACACTCTCTCACAAAAGACAAATAGAAAGGATTGTTAATAAAATTGGATTTGTCTAAGGCATATGACCATATCAGTTGGCGATCTTATATAGAAGATGCGTTTTTGCCTTTGATGATTGATGGCTCCAATGGGTCAAGTCCTTTATATCTACGCCACATTTTTCAATTCTAATGAACGGTAGTCCCTCTGTTCCTTTCAACATCACCAGAGGCATACGGCAAGGAGATCCCCTATCTCATTCTTGTTTATAATTGCAGCAAAAGGATTTGGAAGACTGATTAAAGCTCATATAGATGAAAGAAAGCTACAGGGGTTAAAATTGTGGGGTCCTCAGCTGTCTCTCATGCATCAGCAGTTCGTTGATGATATACTCCTATTCTGCATGGCAACGCTACAAGAATGCAAAGCGATCCTCAACATCCTGGAAGTTTTCAAGGTCAGCCGTGTAATTTAAATCAACAATGAAAAATCAAATGTTTATTTCTTTAATTGTAATGTTCAAATTAAAAACTTCTTAACAAGAACCTTACGATTCCGTAAGGGATCTTTGCCTATGAAATATTTGGGAACGCAACTAAATTCAGGCCCAATTAGACAAGCCGATTGGCAAGATAATCTAACCAGAGTGGAGAAACGAATCCAGAATTGGGCATTTAGAGCCTTGAACGCACCAACACGCTTAATTTTATTGAAATCAGTCATTCAAGCATTACCAATCTACCAACTTTCAGGCAGAGCGCGTGTCCGAAAGGTATATGCTCTGCCTTGGTATCTATTTTTTAACAGATTTCTTTGGCAGGGAGTACAAGACAAACGGAAATGGGCCTCGGTATCGTGGGATAAACTGCTTCAACCAAAGACAGCAGGCGGGCTAAGCCTCAGAGACCCTTTCATTTT
Source organism: Picea sitchensis (assembly GCA_010110895.2). Lineage (NCBI taxonomy): Eukaryota > Viridiplantae > Streptophyta > Pinopsida > Pinales > Pinaceae > Picea > Picea sitchensis. Next base: position 6,257 of record SNQJ01S0179456.1, on the reverse strand, counting down.
GAACAATGTACTTGGAGCTAAGTTATGGTGGCGATGACTAATGGGAGGGTCGGACCTATAGAAGAACATCTGGCAAACAAAATATGCTATGCCATGCACAGTCTCTGGCAGATTGAAGATAGACAGAGTCCCAAAGGTTCTTTAATTTGAAATTTGGCTACAACAAACATGCATTTAATCAGAATGCACAGTTTTTTGGGAGATAAGAGAAGGAAGCACAACCCTTTTCTGGGAGGATCTATGGAAACAGAGAGAAAAACTATTCACCCGATTAGATTTGGGGGAAATCTTCTTATATACAAACACACAAGAACATCGTTTAGTACAACATTACTCGTGCCCAAACCAAAATGCTGCCTCGAGAAAGTGGAAAGATAAAAACCGATGGGAGGCAGCCCCACCTACACAACAATGGGACAATTTCACCAAAGAACTGAAACAAGGAAACTCATCGGTACATGTGGTCGTATATATTGGTGATGGAAGCACAACAAAAAAAAAAAAAGGATGTACTTTACAATTAAAGAGGGATACTACATCCACTCCCAACAAATTCACCAAATTGCTCAACCACTGTGGAAAAAGATTTGGGCAATAAAACATTGGCCTAAAGTAGAATACTTCATGTGGCTATTAAGCCATTGCAGGATCCTCACATGGGAGAATCTTCAAAAAAGGGCTATGATAGGACCGTCTTATTGTGCTTTGCCATGCATAATGAAACCATCAACATCTTCAATACTTGTCCGCTGATACAACCGACCGAGAGAATTGGAGCCCCTCAAGCCACAAACGCACAAAAATAATGCTAGTATTGTTGAAACGATTATCAACCGGAGGAAAGGACGATATCACTGCCAACTAATTAATAGAGCATGGACACTTTCATTAGGCTTCCTCCTATGGAACATATAGAAAGAAAGGAACCAGCGTATCCTCCAAGATACAATAAATCCCCTACAGCACATATGGCAACATACTATCGCAAATATCCGAGAAACAATCCTCGTTGAAAGATGGTCTGATGAGGACTGGCAAGTGGTGGGAATAGAAGCCTATATTTTTCAGCAACTCAACCTACAACCTCAGATGTTTTATAAAGGATTATGGAAATATAAACCCCTGAACACACTATTGAGGAACATTGGTCACCTCCACAAACAGGTTTTATTAAACTCAATTATGATGGAGCATCTAAAGGTAACCCGTGTCAAGCTGGAGCAGGAGGGATTTTCCGCAACTCCCAAGGAACAGCTTATCGCTTTTATGCAATATGGATTTGGGTCATGCCACAAACAATGAATCAGAACTTATGGCGGTAAAGCAAGGCATCATTATAGCGATCAGAGAAAACTATCACATAATTATAGTGGAAGGGGATTCAACCATGGTAACTGGAGTTATTCAAGGCACCCCGGGGAGAAAAATCACCCAAAGTTGGAGGACAGTTGCTCTTATGGAAGAGGTAAGTCAATTGTTGAAGAGGTTCAGTATTTACTCCCTAGCTACATCAAAAGAAAAGGCAATGCGGCAGCGGATTTCTTGGCCAATTGGGGAAGTCAGAATTCAGAGCGCTCCATTGATGCTTGTCCGCGCCAAGCAATCTCGGATGTGGAGCTACACTCACTACAACTGATTGCCAACAAAGATCTTCAACCCCCCAATCGAGGTGAACAACTGGCCAATAGGAAAAACCGTGGCAGGCTCATGGCACGCCACCCTTCCGATAGTTAATAACCATCATGATCCATCACCAAGCTCTATCAATAGTTGTGGTGGATCACTTGTGCTTTATATTATCAACTTGAACATGGTGAAGCAGTAGAACAGCTAGTTAATGCGCTATATACGATAAAGAGACAATTTCAATTTTGGCAAGCATTCAAAGCACTTAGACGTCCAACAGACCTGGTTTCCTACGGACAGGTTGAGGCCAAAGTATATATATTTTAATGTAGCATGTCCTGCATATAAATAGAAAATAGAAAGGTACCACCTAATTTACAAAAAAAAAAAAGAATTTTAACATAATCAAAATCCAAAACCCTATTTGGTTTTGTTATGATTATTTTACAGCTCCTGTGTTCCAATTTGCCTCAACGATTTTGTCTTATTTTTTATTTAATGATATTCTCATATATATTAAAAATTTATGATATCCGGGTACACAAATACTTGGGATGTAATTATTTATGAATTATAAAATCTCTTTTTTTTCTGTTTTTATTTTTTTATTTTTTGACAAATCTTTCAATCGCTTCTTCAATTTATTTTCCACATAGCCACTCACCTTTGACAGCCTTTGACAAATAGCTGGCCACAGGTTTGCTCTAAAACCATAATTTGATAAGAGCGCAGGGCATCTATAAATCACCATTCAAAACCCTAATTTAGGGATAAAATGACGCTGGAAAATCTCTTTGGATCTAACCTCCCAATGTGGCCTAAAACAAACCACATATCAACTCGTAAACCGGCATTAATACAGAACAACAATAATTCGTGACTTGTGATTCAAGAATTTCAGGGAGATTCCCCATTAATCACTCCCTAACAATGCGACTTTATCATTCCTCGGTTTGATTAATATATCCGTCCCAAACAACAAACACATGGCTCCTCTAAAAGTAAACAATGTACTTGACCCACGGCATGTTTCATAATTCATGCATTTCATAGCATCATCATACCCTTTAACTTTCATGCTCTAGCACCTCTTTGCTTCATACTCCCGTATTAATAGATTCAAACCCTAGTCGATTTACCTTTAATTCAGAGTTTGAACCTCATAGCATCATTCCTATAATAGTGTTGATGAAAACAATGTATATTCAAGATGTGATCTTCAGGGAAGTCAGGGGAACTTCTAGGATTGAAGAGGCTCAAATAGAAAGGGAACCAAATAAGTTGATGTTTGAGCCAAGGAACGAAGAAATTGATTCAGATGAGTTGACTGAATCAGATGAAGAGGTGGAACATATGAGGGGGATTCACCTTGTTGACCAATATCTTATCATGTTCAATGTTCATAAAGGGGGTTTGTTAATTGTAAAAAACAAAGTCAATATATTGTAGGTATTGGGGGGGGGGATATAGGGTATCAGGGAGTTTATAAGTATTATGGGGTATGAAAAGGGATATTTAGTAAAAATAGGGGTTTATTTTATCGGAAATATGTATTGGGATGGGGGTTCAAAAAAAGGATTTTTGGAGGTATTTATCAATATCTAATGAAATTAGGGGTATTCATTAAGAACACAGGTGTTATGTCACAGGTTCATTGAGTGAAGAATTTGTGGGTTGTAAGGATGTATAAAAGAGTACGGAAACCAATTGAAAGGTATAGTCCACCTGATTTTTGTTCTTCATTTTTGTTATATTCCACTAACAATGATCCCGATTTAGTCATGGAGGTAGTCAACTTGAGAGAGGGTAGAGTATGGAAGGAGGCCATGGTCGAAGAAACAAAATCCTTGCACAAAAATGAGAAATGGTATTTGGTCAAACTACCTAATGGAAGGAAACTTGTTGGTATCAAGTGGGTGTTCAAGAAAACGTTGAACGCAACAGATCAATTTCTAAAAATTCAAAGCTCGACTAGGAGAGAAAGGGTATTCCCAAGTCAAGGGAGTTGACTTCAATGAGATTTTATCTCCTGTTGCAAAATTAACTTCCATTAGAGTACTAATTTCCCTAGTTGTAGAATTTGATATTGAGATAGATAAAATGGATGTGAAGATAACATTCCTACATGGGGACTTGGAAGAAGAAATCTACATGAAACATCCTAAAGGATTTACAGTAAAGGGAAAGAAAGGGTTGTTGTGCAAATTGAAAAGATCTCTTTATGATATAAAGAAATCACCAAGGATGTGGTACCAGAATTTTAACACATACATCCTTAGTTAAGGATTTGTAAGAAGCAAGGTTGATCATTGTGTGTATTCCAAGGAAGAAGGCAATTGTTTCATATATGTAGCATTGTATGTCAATGACAAGTTGTTGATTGGAAATAACATGGATGCAATAAAGAAGGTGAATATGCAAATATCCTCCAAGTTCAACATGAAGGATCTCAATGCAACTAACTTCATTCTTGGAATAGATATCAAAAGGGATCGGGTAGTTAGAAGCTTTGGTTAAATCAGAGAAAGTACATCGAAACAGTCTTGAAGCATTTCAACATGCAAGATTTCAAATCGGTCAAGGTATCAATTCTTGTGGGAGAAAAACTAATCATTGAATAGTGTCCAAAGACATGGGAAGAGATAAAGAACATGGCACGTGTTCCCTATGCTAGTGTTGTTGATAGTTTGATGTATGTGATGGTCTGCACTCGACCGGATATTGCTCATGAAATGGGAGTATTGGGAAGGTACATGTTGACACTTAGGAAAGAGCACTAGATTGTTTTCAATAGAGTGTTTAGGTGTCTGCGTGGCAAAAAAGAATATGTGATAAGTTACCAAGGGAAGCCTGAAAATGAAAGAGAAGTAAATTTCCATGGCTTTGTCAACGTCGACTGGGTTGGAGATCTAGATCGATGAAGCTCATCGACCAGTAAATATGTGTTCAATATGTTTGGTGGAGCAATTAGTTGGATGAGTAAGCAACATGTGGTTGTAGCCTTGTCAACAATGGAAGTTGAATACATGGCAACCACTCATGCAAACAAATAAGATGTATGGCTTCATAGACTATTTTTAGTGATTGGGTTTGAGGAGAAAGATATGAAGATAAATTGTGAAAATCAGAGTGCAATTTTCTTGGCAAAGAACCCAACTTACCATTCCAAGACGTAGCATATTGATGTGCAATACCATTTTGTGAGAGACATAGTGGAAAGAAAGAAGGTGATGTTGGAGAATGTAGACACTTTGGAAAACATAGCAGACTCTTTGACCAAGCCTATGAGTGATGTGAATTTCTTTGGTGTAGAGAGGCAATGGGCATTGTTTCCCTGGGTCAATGAACAAAAGATTGGGTTTTCATGTATTAGTAAAGAAGAAAACAAGTGGGAAAATGTTGGGTTTTTATATTCTTTGCAGTGAAAGAACAGTCAAACGACTGGCTAGTCGAGGTGGATCGATAGGGTGAATGTTTGATTGGATGGATAAGTTGAGTCAATAGAAAGTCGAAGGTTGAAGTGATCAACTAGAAGGTTAAAAGGTCAACCGACAAGAGGTTGAGTGACAACTAACTAAAGGCCAACTAAAGGTCGACTGGTTCGTAGCCACTAAATTTTGACGGATAGTCGACTGTAATATAATCCCAATATTTGTAGGATTTCAGCCAATCATCAACATGGATCTATAATCATTTTTGGGTGCCATGATTTAGGGTTTTGTATGCAATAAAGATGACAAATATGGCATGTTGTAATTGTAATGAGTTGATGTTGTTGTTAGTATCTTGGGCATATAGATGTAAGCCAAATTAGTTGCAGGGTTGTTCTTGTGTAAAGCAAGAGATTAGGATGGCGATTATTGCTTAGGTGTAGACCAAGTTCAGTTATGTAACTCTTTATTCTATGAATGAATAAGACAACAAGAGAGTAGGAGATGGTCAAAGAATGTTGGTTTTCCTAGTTAAGGGTTTCCAGGGTAAAATCTTTGTATACTGTGAGATTGTCATTGATTAATTCCACTTTAATTTTGTCTTCTCTTTCCTGATTGGTTTAGTGTTAGTGTTTTTCTCTACAATTTTTTTAAGGAAATTCCATCGTTTAGCTACTCAACATTCCCACTAAAGAAAACATATGCATTATATTTCGCATGAAAAATAACATATCATTGTTAGGAAAACTCAAATTTCACATAATCATACACAAATTCTATAACTAAACATTATATATTTGGAAATCTAATTCATTTCCATACATTTCATCTTTTTACACCATATTCAAATTCATTGTGAAAGTACCATCCCTCCAAGTTAATAGATTATTGTTTTTTCATGTTTGCATTGCCACTAACGCATAATGAGAGACCATCATTAGCTCGCACCCACCTAAATATGTAGTTCTCAACTAAAGCATATCTAGATGACATAGCACTATAAGGTTGAATAAGTTACGTTAGTTAAGATTTGAGATAAAAATTTATGGATTAGTTTTTCCTACTATATCACTCCAACAAAATATGTCATAGACATGTCAAGTCTATTGTTTTGGATCAGTATTAGAAAACTTGGCATCAACAAAAAATCAGTAGGGGCCATCAACACAAGAAATTAGGAAAATCAGAAAGAAAAAAAAA
>SNQJ01S0179455.1:21298-32172 GCA_010110895.2 Picea sitchensis | reverse complement strand
TTATCATTCAAAGACAAAGCATATTGATGTTCAATATCACTTTGTGAGAGACATGGTTGAAGAAAAGAAAGTGTTGCTAATGAAGGTGGACACTTTGAAGAATGTTGCAGATTCATTAACAAAATTTGTGAGCACTAAGAAGTTCTCTTGGTGCAGAGGATCTATGGGTATTGTTTCCCTGGATTGTTGACTATGTAACCCTGTAACCCCCTGTATGCAAAGAAAACAACAAGTAGGATAATGTTGGGTATGTGTTATATTCTTTGCATGACTAGTTGTAGTGTTTGCTATGTTGTGTCGGCCGTGCAGGGGGGTTTGAGGGGGGGATACTAGGCCCCCCCTTTGGGGGTTGTAGGGAGGCAATAACCCTCCCTGCATGGGGGTTCGAGGGCAGCGCCCCTGAGAAAAAAAAATGGTCTTATTTTTCGTGTCGCCTTGATTTTCATGTCCATTGTTGGGCAGTTTTTCGGCACATGGTTTTTGCCAATGAGTTTTATTTCTGGTTAAGGAATTAGGGGTGTTGACTAATCCAGGTCATTGGGTCCTATATGTAAATTGTATTGTAAACAATGTATCACAATGAATATATATAGAATATGTTGGTTTTCCCAGTTTGGGTTTCCAAGGGAAAAATCTCTGTGTAATGTGTGTATTTTCCATTGTATTTTTTGTGTTCTTATATTGAAAATATATTTGCAGTAAAATATTGTACAAGTTTAAAATCTACACCTTGATGCAAACATTGATGACATGGAACTATCTAATGAGGAACAATGAGTGCAAGAAACTAAAGAATTTGTAGCAGAACTGGTCCCACAATAACCATTTATATTTGAAGAAGAATCCATGACTTTGCATAGCGCTCTATTTGATAAAGGTTCAAAGAAATTAGTTTTTGAAAAAATTAATGCAAGAAACGAGAAAGTTTAAGGAAATACAAGCTCAACACTTGACCTAAATGGAGTCCCACGATCAAGAATTGTGTAGATCCATCAAGCCATAGGCGATGTCCTAAAGATGTCAATCGGAGAAATGGAGAGTGAAAATGCTACTCTCAATGACAAGATTAGAGAATTGGATATTGCTCTAATGCCCCTGCCCGTATTTTCTAGCCCAATTGCTGTGATGCAACCATGGAAGACCCTTAATGGAATGCCAGAGTCTAGCTCAAAATTAAGAGCGACATCAAGCTTACTTGTTTCTGTTAGAAGATATGTTGGAGAAAATATTAAGAAGAGAATGTTTCTAATTCTTGAGACATGGGAACTAGCAAATAGTTTCATTTCCTTGGCATCAAAAACGACGAATTTAAAATAGTTCCTTCAAGGTGATTTGGAAAATTATGAGGAGTTTTATAAAGGGGAAAATACTACCTTTGTTATTAAAGTTTCAAATATGAGTGAGCTTAAAATAAAATAAGAAAACCTACCCTCTCCAATCCGCATTAAACAACTAAAGGCATGCTAGATTAAAAGATTAAAATGTTTAAAAGAAATATTGGTTGATCCTCACACTATAAGTGTCAACATGGGAGAGTGTTATCTAAAGTTAATTGAGTTGGATCTACCTGGAAAAACTAGAGAAATTGATGACCCAAAGATAAGTTTAAACTCCATATTTATGTCTAAGTAGCGGTTTGAAGAGAAATTGGAATCATTGAAACCTGCATCGGTCGACAGATTCAACAGTTTAACGGAGCATTCGGAGTTTGAAGTAGAAAGTTGGTTATTCAATTATGTAAACAAAAATGAAGATATAGAAGATACATTACATTGAATTTCAATTGACTACCAAGGGATAGAGGATTCATTATTTGACATAAGAGTAAGGCAAAAAGTAATTGTCGCACCAATGAGGGATCATATTGAAAATTGGTTAAAGAAAGATTTAATCAAAATAATGGAAATGGATCAAGAAATGGCAGTTACAACGGATCAAGAAATGGCAGTTACAATTGATCAAAGAATCCCAGCAAAGGAGAATACAAAAGAAACATCGGCTAGCAAATAGCCTGGAGAGAGAAATCCATCACAGTGAGTAAATTGATCACATATTTCGTAATTTCTCTATTATTTTTCTCTTCTCATCCAGGAATCATCCGATTTTGTCTTGTCGTTCTTGAGAAAACATAACTGATTTTTTATTGTCTCCTTCTTTCTTATTTTCATGTTCAACCTTGTTCCACTTTCTTTTTATGGTCCACGGGAGACCCATCCCATTCCATTTGGATGAATATTATTTTTATTTATTGAAAAATGAACTATTAAGACAATTATTTTTGAACTCCCAATAGAACTATTTTGGGGTGTAATTTCAATGATTTCTTAAACTCTGAGAATGGGATGTTCGAAGTGCACCTATCATATTCTCTCTTATTTTGAATGAAATACTCTTTTAAAGTTCTCTCAATTGTGTACTTATGTCTTTCCTTCTTATGAATGTGATCAAAATTTATGATATTGTGATGGATGTGAGAATTATATTATTTTTCATATAATGGTTATTTTATTTATGTACAATATATTGTATATTGTATCATAGTCTTTGACATATTCTTGATCCGCTTCTAAGGAATTCTCTTTGTGAATATATTATTTTTCAATCAGTAGTATTTTGTATTTTGTTGAGAGATAAAGATTGGAGTTTCTTTCAAGTATCCCCTATTTTAATAATGTAAGTATCAAGATATATCTTTCAGAACATACATAGGAGTGACCCCCCCAAGCTAGGGGTAACTAAGGAGATCATGTCTCCAGGACCATAGGTAGCAAACATGGAGTGTCGAGAGTCAAATTGACTAGCACAACCTACAATGCCCCTCCTATTTCTGATCACGCCATCATTCATCACCAACAGAAAAGCATCATCCACCACATCGTCTTATCCCAGAAGACAAAAGGTCTTTCTCCATGGGGTAACGAGTCTGGTATCATGGTAAGTGTCATTTTAATATTTGAATTATTTGAGCATGTTGCAAAGAATCCTTTCTTGATTATGAAACATCTGCTTGGGATTTATACCTTTTGCCTAGTTTCACCTTAGTGAGTGACATGGCTTCCTAGTAAGTAGGTTACCCTTGGGAAAGGGGTTGCTACTGGGTGGTCCTTTAAAGGGTCATCATACCATTACCTTCCATACTTACCACCTTCCATCATTCTACCCTTTCGTTTTCTTACCTTTTGGGTTTTCGGGCTCATTGACCCAAGAAGGGATTGTACCTCATTCCATGGGAAGAAGGGGTTGAAGGCCCAGAGGTTTTGTAGTTGGAAAGAGATAAAATCCAATCACTATCCTTTTAGATGCTTCCCTTTAGGTCCTAAGAACAATAAAACACTTCTCCAAAAAATGAAGGACCTGCAAAAGAAATCACATAATTAATGAATGTCCCTCTTGTCGAGGGGATGCATTGTGGTCTCTTTTACTTTCCATTGCACATGGAACTCAATGTATCCTATATTCAAGTGGCATTGTGATGCTCTTTACTTTCCATTGCATATAACATTAAATATTTGGACTCTAATAAATCAAATGGCAAGGGCTTGAAAAAAGGTTGCATTGAAAATGAAGGATGCAACACACCCTCTACAAAGGCACCCATAAATGAGACAATATGAACCCTTGTATGTCAAGAACCCCATACCTATAATTCTTGCCCCAAATCCACCTCACACTCACTACATGACTTAGATAGGTTCATCTTGGGAAACATCCCTTGACTTTGGGATTGGCTTACCCAATAGGGTACCATGACACCCCTCCATACCTAAATTGGGAAAAACTTATAAGGTCTTTGAGCATTTGTTTAGTTTGAAAAGGAGGGTTTGGTGCACATGTTTGGGTGGTTCTTGTATTAGATATGACTTACTTGGCATGATACTTGTGACATGTGAGCACTTAGAGGGCATATTTACTTTTCTCTGTAGGACCTTGCCCAGTGAATAGGTATTCATGGGGAGATGACTTTGTTCAAACCTTCATGAGGGGATTTGGTGCCCAAAGATGGAGGCTAGACCCCACGTCTAGGGCACATGAGATGATGGATGTTGTATTATGAGGATGGAGGATGTTTCCTTTGGAGGAACTTTGGCATGACCAGACAGTGAGCCCATACCATCTTCCACTTGGATGTTGGCCCATGGAGGCCTGGACATCACCTTTCTAGCCCATGATGTCATCTAGCAGCTAGGGTTTAATCGAGGAGGCATTTGACATGAACTTAAGCATGTGGGAAGTGACATATGGCCTTTGGAGGCCCAACGTTGCACCTATTTGGCCTAGACGTCACTTTTTGGAGCTCAATTTCACCCTTAAGGGGCATGACGTCACCCTTCTAGGGTTTTGTCTTATGCAAAATTTAAATTTCATAAATTGGAAAGAGAAAATTAAGAAGTCGACCCTCTTATGAAAAGACATGACTTTTCAATTGAGTCTTTTCATGGCTAGGATTTACATATAAATATGGCTAGCCGACATTTCATTTCATCATCACACTTTTCTCTCACACAAGAGAGTTTGGATTGAAGTTTTCGCTATCTTTGGAAATATTGGTCTCTTTTACTCATGCACTAGGCCTTGGAGGACAAGTTTGGATATCTCTTTGCTGATTTTTGGAGGATTTTTCTGCAATTAGGGTTTTCTTTTGTCATTGTCTTGGTGAAGTAAGTAAATTTCTACAATTTCCATGTCATTAATGCTTTATTGTGAATTTACTTGTTCATATTAATGATTTATTGCTTAGTTAAAACCTTAAGAGAGTAGCATAAGGTGCTTTCTCCTCTCACACGATTGTTTCATCCATAAATTTGTGGAGGAAATCCTACCTAGGTTAAACTCCTAAAGCCCTAAAGTGTTATCACTTTAGGAGTTTGACTCTAAACTTTTGTTAACATTATTAAAGAATCTAAGGATGAGAAGTTGCTAGAGCTTAAAAGTGCTTGCTCTCTAGCAATTTCTTGGTTTGAAATCTAAGGCCCTAAAGTGCTAGCACCTTAGACTTCAAGCTCCATCCATTAGACATTGCTATCATCATTCTCCAATTATATTCTATTGTTTTTGTAAAGGACTTTGTAACCCAAAAGGCACTAATCTACCTTCTCTCTAGTGAAGAAGTGATCACACAACCACTTTTTATCATTCTCTAAGGATTTTACTAACTTTTCCTAACTCTAACCTGAGCTAACCAGCTAAATTTGTTGTTGTTGTTGCAAAACTTTGCTACATCCATCTAATTCACTTTATTTTACTGCATACACTAGCCTAACACTAACTTAATATACCCTGAATTTGCTTGGAACAATTGGGAATCGATCTATTGGATATATGCTAAGTTTTCACTATAATTTCATGCAATTCTAATCAAATTTTATTGTTCTTATTACAAAACACTAATAGTTTTTTGTAAATTAATATATTTTTGCAATTTTGAACCATCCATCATTAATTCTCATTGTTTATTATCTCTTGAGTTCTATATTGCATACTGGTACTTGGAAACATCATATATATGTTGTCAATTGTTCTTGTTCCTGGCATGTACCTGAAACATCCTTTTCTTCCTCAATTTCACAAACGTATACTTTGACTTAGGTGATCAAGAGAGGAGGAAGTAGGCTTTGCTACAATATTTACTACTTTGATCCCTTGAGGTCACCAGGGAATCCTCCCTTGTGGTGGACCTCTTCCATCACTAAAACAAGGGGATCTCTTACTAAGGTGACAGTGGTAGGATTTCCTATAGTTACACAAGGTTTGGGGTGCAATAACAAAGAGTACCACCTCTATAAAAATGCAGGGGGATATTTAATCCTCGTGAGGTTGTTGTTTGGATATTAACCAATCTAAACATCAACAATAACCCATTAGAGATATGTAATGAATGTCAGGTGGTCATGGGGTTTACTTCTGAGCATGGGGTCATTAACATGTAAGACAATGTATACGTTCACCTCCACGAGTGACTTTGTAGAGGGTGCGCTTGGCGATTGAGTTACCCTTTGCTCAACACTTTTTTCATTCCAAACCCCTTGTTTTCCTTTTTCTTTATATTTTTTATTTGATTTGTGAGTCCCCTTAAAAAGATTTCAACTATAGCGCTTTATTTGTTTTTAGTCGGGATATATTTAATTCCTTTTTTATTGATGAATGTGTTTATTCACATTAGGACTAGGGGAGACCATCATTAATGAGGGGGTAGAGCTAAATTATAGACTAGGAATTTTAACTATCCTAATTATCCCATTTCTTTATTTTATCAGTCGACTGCAATCTACCTTTAGGCCTATCTTCCCTTCTTCTCGTAAGAGAATGTGGTGGTGTACATGTAACCACATTACCCAAAAGGTGGGATATTGGAAGGATCAAGGATGGAAATGTGGTAAGTATGATTGGGAATGGTACATTTCCCCTTTCAAGGAACCACAAGTAGTACCCCTTTTTCTAGGAGTGACAACACTAGGATGCCTAAGATGGCCACCAAGTTGAAACAAGGCAAAAAGCATAACTTATAATCTCATTATTCATTATCCAACTTCAACCTATGATCGTTAATCAAATTCCCAATGTATTAAATATGACACTTTGTATGAAACAAGAACTAATGTACCTTATAATTCATTGGGCCACCATATCCCAATGAGCCTTACTACCTGAGTGTGATGAGTCATGCTATGAGAGGAAGAGGCATTTGAGGGGGGTGTTGGGCTGCTATATCTTGATATGTTGATCACAGTGATCGTCAATATCATTATCTTCATTGTGGGCCATGAGACATCATCTCCTTTAGTTACCCCTAGGTGAGAGGGGGTAACATATGGCTCCAATATGGGGACATGTGCTCACCGTAGAGCGCATGAGAGCCTCAACATCTCTTGTATTCCAGGACCTATAACATGTATCACTCTAAAAAATTTCGACAACAAAGGTATTCCAACAAAGGATGAATACCTTCAGTAACCACTCACACAACCATATCAAAGATCAACACATCGATGTTTTTACATGGTAAAACCCTTGTGGAGAAACATCCATGGCCCCATCCTACGTGGCCACTTGAAGCAATTTATTAATGCGCAAGAGAATATTACAAAGACATTTACAAGAGAGTTTCTCGCAATCAATCATCGATGAATGATGCTCCATGCTCTTTAAATAGAGATCATGGACCAATCGGGTGGTAAGCCATGGATCAATGTAGTCATTAAGATCGAGGAGAATATGAATTCTCTAATCACTCTATGTTGGGAACATATGATGACCATCGTATTACCTAACTACAAATTCATACTAATGCGTACTAAAGAAACACACTTTTACCTAATGACACATTAGACCAAATTGATCTTAACTAACTCCTAAGTGTCTAACTATCCTAACATCCCCCCTTAAGAACAACTTGGGATAGGAGTGAAGGATTTACAAAGGCAACACAATAGGAGAAGGAAGGAGGAATTAGAGCCTATCCCCCCTTAGTGACAACTTCTTGAACTCCTAACATAGATCAAAGTTTGGAAAAAATCACTTTTGTAAGAGACTTTGTGAATATGTCAGTAACTTGATCTTCTATAGGGAAAAAGATCACTTGAATAACTCGATCATGAATGATATTTCAGATGAAGTGAATGTGTATCTCAATGTGTTTGTTACACTGATGTTGAACTAGATCTTTGGCAAGCTTGATGGCACTCTGATTTTCGCACCAAAGGGTTATCGCATGTTGCTGCTAGAATCCAAACTCTGAAAGGATCTGTCAAAGCCACAAGGCTTATTGACTTGCATTAATTATTGCTCGGTACTTTTCTTTTGTTGAAGAAAGAGCAATATCTTGTTGTTTCTTACAGGACTAAGTGACAGGTCTTGAAACCAAGGCTGAAAACATAACCTGCAGTAGAATTGTGATCACCAAGGTTGTCGACCCAATTTGAATCGGTGAAACCAACTAATAAATTAGTCCCCCCTTGAGTTGTAATGTATTCTGAATTGAATTGTACCTCAGACATACCAAAGTATCATTTTAGTTGTTTTCCAATAACTTTCATGGGGTGTTTGCATATACTGGGAAATAATACCAACAACAGAGGAAATATCAGGACGGGTATGAGTCAAATATAAGAGGCTACCAACTGACCGATGGTACAAAGTGGCATCAACTTCAGGAGAAGTACAAGTGGAAGCAAGTTTGATTCCAGACTGGAAGGGAGAACGGGTTGGTTTAGAATATTCCATGTGAAAGTGATGAAGAAGGTCACAAGTGTACTTAGCTAGGAAAGATAAATTCCTTCCTTGGTTTTCAAAACTTGGAGGCCAAGGAAATAGTGCAAATAGCCCAAATCGTTCATTTCAAATTTTTGGGTCACTACCAGTGAGGATAAGGTCATCAACCTAAAGAACAATGATTATGAGATGACTTCCTACTTTCTTGGTATAGACATTGGGTCAAATGACATCTAGAAAAGTTGGTATCAAGAAGAAAGCAGTCCATTTTGGCATACCAAGCTTGAGGAGCTTTCTTAAGACCATAAAGAGATTTCTTAAGGTGACAAACAAGGATTGAGTCATCCTAGAAAAATCCAGGAGGTTGTTCCATGTAGATTTCTTCTTTCAAATCCCCATGCAATAAGGCAGATTTAACATCCATTTATGTGAGGTAGCAAGGGAAAGAACAAGGCAGATGGAATTCATTTTGACTACAGGAGCAAAGGTTTCATTATAGTCAATGCCTTCAACTTGAGAGAATCCTTTTGAAACTAACCGGGTCTTGTGTATTTCAACACTTCCATCTTATGCATACTTAGTTCTATACACCCATTTATATCTGATAAGTTTTCTTTCTTTCAAAAGAGGTACAATATCACAAGAATTGTCTGTCATTAAAGAACAATACTCTTCATTCATTGTTGTATCCCAATCTGGATGACTTGAAGCTTCTGCAAATGTCTATGAAACTAGAGCCAAAAGAGAAGAGGCTCGTTGGAACTGTGAATGTGTTTGATGTTGATCTGAAGGATCACCAGCTACTTCTCGAGTTGAATGGACCCATCGAGGAAGTTGTGGTGCTAGTGCAAGTTCATGTTCAATGGACTCATCTGGAGGAAGGTGAGTAGGTAAAGGTGGACTTTCATCCTCATTGTCATCATCTGAAGAAGAAGAAACCATAATAGGAAAAGAACATGGCACAAATTTTGAAGATGGCTCGTAGGCCAAAGAAGGCACAAATGTCGAATTAGGCTCGTAGGCTAAGAAATTTTCATCAAATTTAACATATCTTCTAATAATAATTTCATTAGAATGGGGTTGAAGAAGTCTACAACCTTTGACATCTTCAGAATATCCAACAAAATACACTTCGCACTTTTAGGTTATAAAGATTTCCTTTTCTCATCAGGAATGTGAGCCCATGCTACACTGCCAAATACACGGAATTGGATTACATTTAGCTTATTTTTATTCCATGCGTCTTCAAGTATTATATTTTTTAAAGTCTTTGTGGGAGTGCAATTTACTATGTAATATGCATAGTTAATGGCTTTTGCCCATTAATGAAGACTTAATCCCTTAGATTAGATAATATAATTAGCCATTTCTTTTAATGTGTGATTCTTTCTCTCAGCTACACCACTTTGTTGTGGTCTATATGGAGAAATGTGTTGCATTTGGATTTCCTATGTAACACAGTAACTTGTAAAATTGTTATTCATGTATTCACCTCCATTATCTATTCTTAACCTTTGAAGTTGATGTCATTATTGTTTTTCTACAAGGGTGTAACATCCCCGGCCACCCACGCTGAGGCATGATACATGAGAGAATGCTTTCATTCTCTCAGTGGAACATACTGTAACATACCCAGCATTCAACTGAGCTATACCACATAAAAAAAAATTGAACTACATGCAAGTAAAATATATACACACAGAACTCTTGCGGAAATATATATCTATATAACGTACACAGACAAATACATATGTAAATGCATGGATTCACACTGAAATAAGAGTAAACGTATACATGCAGCATATACAAGAAATACCCATAAATATACAGACAATTATAACCACACATAGGATAAACCCATAAAAATAAACACGTAAATAATAATGCAGCATGTAAATTTATCACACAATTGACACTTATCTTGGTAAGAATATCACCACCTACGTGCACACCTTCCATGAACCTTCCAGCCTTAGACCACATAGCTCATCATTCTCAGCAGTGGGTCACCCCCGAGTTGGGACTAAACTCCACTCGGGTAAAGGGATTCCTAACCAGGCTAATGGCTCATAGACAACAGGAAAGACTCCATCACAGGTGCCAACTCAAACTAACAACCTACAGTCCTTCATTCCCCACATGCCTGTCACACCCCAGACAGTGTGCCCCTTCTCTGCTCAACATTCCTTTGGCTGCCCCACTTCCTTTCTGGGATTCAGCAACAGGCCGGACAAGAAGTCTCAGAGTCCTGTAGCTGAAGTTTAGCACCTTTAGGAAATCAATTCCCAACAAT
Organism: Picea sitchensis; assembly: GCA_010110895.2. Lineage (NCBI taxonomy): Eukaryota > Viridiplantae > Streptophyta > Pinopsida > Pinales > Pinaceae > Picea > Picea sitchensis. Next base: position 21,671 of record SNQJ01S0179455.1, on the reverse strand, counting down.
TATTTCACCCAGAGAGATTGCTCACGGGCCTAAAAAACTGCCTCTTCAATATTCCACGGGCCTGACAACCTGCTTTTTCAGTCCAGCTCCTAAGCTAACCCGCTACACAAACAGGTCTAGGTATGTATATAGGTTCAGGTACAATGACATGAGGGTACAGAGGATAGCTCAATGAGTGTCTAAATGATGATCGAGTGATTGACTGGATGCCTGAATGATGGGAGGAATGTTAGAAATAATGATGGGAAATGAATTGAGTCCAAACAATATGTATGCATGTCCCCAACTTGACACTTGTCATGTTGGGAGCTACTTTGGCCCACTTGTCCCCAACTTTAGAACTTAGGATAAAATAATTATCCATACTTTATGA
>SNQJ01S0179455.1:0-12629 GCA_010110895.2 Picea sitchensis | reverse complement strand
GGCCTCAATCATGTTATCTATTTCCCTCTTAACCTTCTATTTCACCCTGGGTTAAGACAATATGGTCTATGCCTTATAGGTTTTGATCCTGGTTTTAGTTCAATTTTCATCTCTCCCATAGCCCCTTTTATCCCTTTTAGCTATGAGAATGTCTTTGGGAATAAGTCCTCATACTCCCGCAATAGGCTATGTATTTCTTGGCTAGTTTGCTCATCCCAGTAGTCTCCTACAACAACTATCTTGGGTTGCTCGGTAGTTCCTATGTTGACTTTTTGCAACTTCAATGGATGGTTATAAGAGCTATCAGTTTGATTGGGTATCGTGTTCTTGATTTCTCTACTTCCTTCTGTTTCCTTAATGGCTAAATTTCTCAGTTCTTCTAAATCATCCGGCTTTGGCAAATCGTTCTCGATTTTATAACATTCTATGGTTGTCTTGTCCATGTCCAAGTGAAGGTTATACTTAAACACTTGACTATGATTGGCACATACCACTGGGTCTGAATTCCATTTACAAACATCGGTAAAAAACATTTCTTTAATTCTTTACAGGACTATCTTAAGCTCATGGTACTTACTTGTAAAAGAGAAGTCCTTGCAAAATTGGTTTGCTGATGTTTTCCAACTAATGGTCTGCCTTTTGGTGTCTTCATGAATGTACCAGGCTTTCGGGATCAGACCTAGTGAATGGGGAAACACTTGAACCCACAGGTGAGATGGTACTTCCGCAGCTTGCCATTGTCTTACACATTGTTCGACATGTGTTTTAGGATCAGACTGTCCATTGAATAGTTACGCAACCTGAAAATCCATCCGCATATCTGATTTTAGTTACTCCTTATCTTGAAATCTACACTGGATAGCATGCTTCACATCCTCCCAGTTCCTAATTACTACTTTGTGGATAGCCCACCACATGGCAGGGGTGTCTTCCAGGGCTAAGTCTAGAACTACGATCCTTTGATCTTCTGATATCTTTTCTTCCATGCTAAATAGAAAACTGTCGAGGCTTGTGGTACCATTGTATGTCGGATATTCTATGACCTCGGTTCCAACCCATCTTGTTTCTCTGACAGTTGCGCATCATCTTGAAAATATTTCATATGCACCCTGTTGCCAACTGTCAAATGTCAGTTTTAAATCTCCATTCGTTGATTGTATGTTCCTCCAACTTACCGATCCATCGGTCGTAGGATTGATGTAGTCTGCTCTCATTCCTGCTGTTATGACGTATAACTGATCTAGATCCTCTCCTTCCATATTGTTGTCTGTTGGCTCCGTGTATCGAGGGCCTACATATGGATCCAAGGGCTGAACTACTTTTATTCCGTCTGATTCAAATGTCATAGTATCCCTCTTCAGGTCGATAAGAGCATGGTTATCATAAGCCCAATAAATACCAAGTAGTGCAAGATAAGGGTCCTTATCCCCCATGATTTTGATCACCTCAAAATCAGCTACAATTTTTACTCTCGCAACATCTATCTCCACATTCTCCAGCCTTCCTATTGGGAAAATACAATACTGATTGGCCATTCTCAATTGGATTGGGGAATATGTCAACTGTGGTTTCCCTAAATATTCCCAAGTCTTTTTAGGCAATATGTTAACATCAGATCCTAGATCTAACATAACATCTTAAATCTCAAATTCGTCTAGTTGGGTTGCTAGTATAAACTCTTTCCCAGTCTGTATTTTCCTTCTTTTCACTCTCTAAGTGTTCTTCTCATTAAGATTAGTCATTATTCTAGCTCTCGGGGATTCCTCTGTTCCTAGGACTAGATACAAGGCATTGCACAACTTCTCTATCAGCTAGTCATTCCCAAGAATATAAAAAAATAACTGAAACCAAAGGTTGACTACATTTTGCGACTGCTCAGGTTGTCTCATTCGGATTACGGGGTTTCGAGGTGCAGTGGGTGAGGTAGGGAATTGTACAATCTTAGGATAAATGGTTGGATGAGGGGTGTTTTATTCTATTTTAGGGCCAGAGATACTCTAGAATACTTCTATTGCATTTTTAAAGAATATCTTATGTTTCAGAGGGTCATACCTGTCCTCCTTGGGCGTTGCTTTCTGGATCTTAGGTAGATTATCATCATCTACACCAGTCTTTGCTCCTCCCCGAGTAATGATATTAATATTGGGTACCTATACCTTGACTTCCCTCTTTATCTCTGAGCCAATGAAGTTGGCTCCTTGTTGACGTGCCCGATCTTCCCATTTTGCAATTAGCCTTGGGCAGTCTTCAGTTGCATGTCCATTGGTTCTACAGTGTGAGCACCATAGCCATCTAGGTTGAGGAAAATCCCTAGCAATGTGACCTTGCTCATCATAGTTGTAGCACCTACTTGGTCCTCTTCCCTCGGTTCTTCCTCCTTTGAAGTCTCCTCCAACCCCACCTCCTCGACCCCTTCCCAGTCCTTGAGGGGTTTCATTCACCCTGAATGATGTTCAATCCAATCTGTCCACAAGTGCATCCAATGCACTGATTCATAACATGTGTGGTAGATGCACATAACTCACAATGTATAATATTTAGTAAAGTAGAATACTTCTGAATAATAGGGCACTCCCTTGGTGCATGCCCATGAATTCGATAGATCTTGCAATACTCAGCTGACTGCGATGCTTGATTTCCTAGAAAGGCATGACATGAGGTTGGGGTTTGGAATGGTAAAACGCAGATACTTGCGCAACTCCTCCTGTGGGTCCCGATGAGGGTCCCATCAGATTGTGAGGAGGATCCATTCCCCTCATACATGGACATTCATTCACTATATGCCCTTCTGTGTAGCATCCGATACACTAGACTTGAGGTCGTCCTAGTCTAGGTATCGTCAATTCTTGAATCTTCTTTGTTAGTGCTGATATTTGTTCTTGCAGTTTCACCAAATTTGCATCTGCTTGGGGGTTTGGTTACCCTTAGGCTCCCTGAATATCCCGCCATGGCTTCAATCTTCATTGATTGTTCCAAGGCATCTGTCAAGGAGGGTATCCACTATTGTGTTAACATAATTCGTGTCAGAGGTAGCAATCCATGGATATACCATTCTCTCTGGTGATCTTCATGAATTGGATGCGCTAGCCTCCCAATGGAATCCTTAAACTTCTGAATATATTCCCAAGTCGATTCTCCTTCCCTCTATTGAATTTAACGCAACTTAGATAGAGCTTGTTGTTTTGATCGAGGTAGGTTAAACTCTGCTATGAATTTTATCCAAACTTGGCCAAGAGTGAACACCTGTCCTTGTGATCCTCCTAACTTAATAACCTTCATGTACCATTTGAGAGCATGACCTCTCAAGGTATTATGGAATTCAACCAGTTTATTTGCATCTAGAGTCCCTCTGGACCTCCAAATTGCTTCACATAGAAACCAATGCTGCTCAACATCCTCGTGTCCTTTACCTCAAAATTCTGGGTATCGAGTGATCGAGCCTCCTGCGTTTCTAGCCATTGCTGATCTTACTACTCCCATCAAAGTAAATCCTAATGGTCCTGGTTGCGATATACCAGGGGATCCCAATATCCTCCCAGTATTCGTGCTCACCGACTGTCACTAACTAACTGACTGAATTGAAATAGGGATAGCATAAGAGGGTAGTATAGAATTTACCACTGGTACATAAGACACTTGGGGGACGGGTGATTCGGGGTTGGTTCCACTGGCTTCTGGGCGGGTTTCTTTGATATGGGGGTCTCGTTCTCATCCTCTGGAGTGTTCTCGTCGGTTGGGCTCCCGATCTTTCCTAGTATCATGGATGAATCTTCTCTTTCTCCTACAAGATCCATGCCAACTTGATCTTCCCTTGCTTCTACACATTCTTCTTCTTGTCCACCCTCTTGGGGACTTCTTTCTCTCTGTACTTCTCTCTCACTTAGTCTTCGACTAGCCAATATTCCCTGTCTTCTCATCTTCCTCAACTCTTCCTCCTTTCCTTCATCAACTTCTCTTGGTCTGAGTTCTTTTCTCAACACCTCAAACTACTTTACTTATTTCTTTATCTTACCGCGCCACCACTTCTCAACTATGGCGGCTCTTTTCAAGGCTCGTTCATTCCTTGCATCCATTTATTGCTTCTCTCCCATTTCTCAAAGAACCCTCTCCCCTTTCTCAGGCCATGATCCCACCCCAAAGTCACCTCATCCCAAGCGTGGGTGTTTAGGATGTCATCTTAGTCGAGGAGATGGTCAACATCCCCTCCTCCATCAAGAATACCTTAATCCATAGGGGAATTTCTCTCAGTATCCTTCCCCGTCATATTTCTTGAAATCCGCTTCTTCCCTTGAAAAGGACTGGTGGTTCTCAACTACAAACTCAATAACGTGTCCTTCCAGAGTTGTATCGACCCATAAATCAACTGCTTGCGTGATCGGGCAATCCAACCGATGAAGTGCTGCAATCTTTTATGTATCCCAAGTACACATCTTCTTAACTCGTTATTGGAATTCTGGAGCTTCTTGGAGCCTATCTATCCAATGGAATAGTTCTTCCAAAAATTTAACCTAGAATATCTCGTACTATTTGCTTGATCTTTCTGATTAAAAGATAACCTCTCGTGTATCTTTCACAGATTTACCTCGCAACTCCGCTTCTTTCCATATGATGGCGTCACAATTTCTTTCCCACCACTGGTGAATATTGGATCGGTGGATTCATGGAAGCATTCTCCCTACAGGTTCCCTTATGAAGCAGGTCCTGGCAATGAAACCATTTTGTTGGCGTGGAATTGATCAAACCAGGGTCCTTCTCAGGTTACTAACAAAAGGTACCGAATTAGTCTAGAGCGCTGGCATTTTCATCTTCCTTGAAGGGAAGAAGTCTCACCCGAAGCGCAACCAAGACAAGGAAAATAAGGAAGGTTAAGAAGAATACTTAGACAGATCCATACAGTCTCAAGATCGCTGTTAGTCTTGCGCAAGATCGATTAAACCCAGAACTGTTTGAACATTCGTAACTCAGATTAAAGAAAACAAAGTTGCGTTGCATGCATAAAGAAGCTATATCCAAGTAAGCAAATCTGACATAAAGATAATACAAAGGAACATTTAATATAATCTAAATCTAAACAGACACAATCATTTCAAAATTTGGGTCTCTCTTTGTATTAACTTCATATGGTTATTCTCAATTACATAATTCTACTCAGTTACAGACACAACTCGATCATGCCAGAGCTTAACAACAAAACTCTGCCACTGAGAGACAAGGTTAATCTGAACCCTTGCTCTTTCAACATTACAATAGGACATGACTCTGTTACAACCTTGGTCTGGTTCCAAAACCCAGACTCTTAGAACTCTATCTAACATTTACCAAAAAATGGACAATAACACAGAACTCGAACTCATTCTAAAAAACATCTGGACAACTATCCGAAAGTCAACCATTTACAATCATATTCATCCCGTATATATAAGCCTATTGGGATCTTCGGGTTTGAGACTTCGATTGCTTTCTTTTCTTGTTCTCTTGTAACTTCTTTCTCCATGCTGGTGTTGTGTTGTCCTTCCAACCATTTTCAGTTTCTTTCTTCATTCTGCTGTCCAACTCTTCTGTGACTTGCGCAACTTCTGTTTGACCAAAATTAGGATGTACCATTCCTTACGCAATGTAATTTCATAGTAAATCTGGACCGTTCATTATAAGGTCACATATCTGACGGTAGAATTTATGTTAGGGTTTTTTTCCCTAGAAGGCAACCCTCTTTTATCAAGGAAATGTATTGTGGCTATGGATCATTGCGAATGTTGTATTCTGGTGACGAGACTATGAGAGAAAGAAGAGGAAGTTACAATGGGTGTGTTGTAGGTTGTATCCCTTCATTTGCTGGATAATAATAAAGGAAGGACCTGGCAATTTCTCTGGTGGACGTAGCCCACAATCGATGAACCACATATATCTGTGTCTCTATTGTATTGTGTATCTTATGTGTTTTATTTCTGCATTTGTTTTATTTTATTGCTCAGTGATCCTGTTTTTCTAACAACTTTATGGTTCCTTGGAGCAATGCTTATGGGAATGGGTAAGATATCCGCGAATATTTTTTTTTATTGATCTCCCCAACTATGTTTTGTGGGGGGTTTGGCTCCAGGGTATTAAAATGCTTTTCAAAGAAAAGTCTGGCAATCCAAAATTTGTAGCTCATAGGATCAGGGTGGCATTCTTGGAGGTCAAGGGAGAGCTAGCTTCTAAAGCTATCATACCCAAAATTGAATTGTCTTTTGATAAATCAATTGCTTGGAGCTATTTTGATGGTGCTAGTCAGGGATTGACAACTTCGTGTGGCGCATGAATGGTTCTTTTTGTTTCTTAAAATGATTTTTATTGCGTAAAATTAGGTCTGGGGGTTGTATCGAATAACAGGGAAGAGATGTTAGTGATTTGGGCCCTTCTCCTGTTCGCTAAATAATTGGATATTCATCATGTTCAAGTAGTAGGGGATTTAAAGGTTGTGGTGGATTGGTTTCATGGACATGTTCAACTGGATAACCTTTCTTTGATCCCTTGGCAACAAAGAATCAAGGAGTTACAAGATTTCTTTGTCTTGGTTTTTATCAATCAAATATGTAGAAGATTCAACCAATATGCAGACCAACTCTCAAAAGAGGATATATTTTTAGCCGAAGGCACTCTTATCTACTATGAATTCCAAGGCGAGGTAGCTCTACATGTGGTCCAAATGATTTATTTCTAACCTTTGTTTCTTATATGGTTTCAGGCTGGTGTTTGTATCAGGGTGTTTTTTTTTTCTTACGGGGATAACCTTGTAATGTACTTTTGGCATGACTGTTCATCTCAGTTGATGTTAGTAGCATGCCAGTCTCCAGTAAATTTTGTTTCACTCGACAATTGGATGGAAGTACTTTGAATAGTTATTGATTTTTAAAGGAACTGAAGAATTTGTATTTTGATTTATGTTGAAATAACAAATATATAGTTTTTTTCTTGGTAAAAAAAAGAGGGAAGTCGAACACAATATTAATATACGATTTGAGCTTCCTCAGTCATATGAAAAAATACACGCAATTCAATTTGGAAGTTATATTTGATATATCATAAAACATCTTTATTACATACCCATATTAAATATATCATAAAGTGGAAGAAACTACTATAAAAAAGCACATAGGTGAATAAACAATTTAAAAAACAAAGCCCAAATTTTGCCTAAGCTTTGAGAGTTGTTACCCCCTCTCACCTATGGGTAACTAAGGGAGATTATGTCTCATGGATTGTAATGAAGACAATTATCCCGATGATCATGATGATCGTGATATCCATAGATAGCAGGTCAACACCCCCCTCAGACGCCTCTTGATCTCATAGCATGGCTCATCACACTCAAGTAGTAAGGCTCATTGGGAGATGGTGGCCCAACACATTATAAGGTAAATTACTCCTTGTTTCACATAGGCTCATTTGGAGATGGTGGCCCAACACATTATAAGGTACATTAGTCCTTGTTTCATACGAAGTTTCATATTTAAAACATTGGGCATTTGAGTAATGATCATAGGTTGAAATTGGATAATGAATCATGAGCTTAGAAGTTATGCTTTTTGTCTGGTTTCACCTTGGTGGTCATCCTAGGAATCCTAGTCTTGTGTTTTCATTCCTGTTGATATTATGGTAGTTGCGGGAGGTATTAACCTCTACGTGTAACCTTTGACGAGACTAGAATATTACGGGAATCAAGAGAAATCCTAAAACGTTGGGTAATAACCTTAGAAGACAAGTCAGCTCAAGAGAATAATTAATATTGAGTTATTAGTCTCCGAGAAGAGAAGTCAGCCCAGTTAGGTCACTTAGAGGACTATAAATAAGAGGGTGCTAGAGTTCATTTGTCACTCTCACTCTCACAACTGCATAAGGACTAGTGGTGTGCAAGTTTGGAGAGGGATGCAACTGCAGCTGCTGCAACTGGCATCTTGGTTATGGTTTGGACTTTCTACTTGGTTTCTGGTTATTCTTGCTTGGTGCACTACCCGTGGAGAAAGGTGCGCTAGCCATTGGTTGGATATTGGTCTCTTGGTTATGGTTTGGACTTTCTACTTAGTTTCTGGTTATTCTTTCTTGATGCACTACCCTTGGATAAAGGTGTTCTAGCCTTGGTTGGTTATTGGTATGCTATTGAAATTATTTTGTCAGTCCAGGTTAAGGTGCTCGGGGGTGGCCTTTGTGCCTATGGTTGGGTGACAATATTGCTATATTGTCTATGGAAAAACGAGCACATCCCTTTATTTCTAACAATTCCTAGAAAAATGGGTACTACCAATGGTTCCTTGAAAGGAGTAGCGTACCATTCCCAATTATACTTACCACTTTTCCATCCTTGATCCTTCCATTCTGCCACATTTTGGATAATGTGGTTACATGTACACCAAAAAGGCATGTACCAAATTCTCTTATGAGAAGAAGGGGCTAAAGGCCCTAAGGTAGATTGAATATGGTTGATAAAAGAAAAAAATGGGATAATTAGGACAATTAAAAGCCATAGTCCATAATTGAGCTCTACCCCCTCATTAATGGAGACCCCCCTAGCCCTAATGCAAATAAATGTATTCACAAAAAAAAGGACTTGAATATATTCTGACTAAAAGCAAAGGAAGTGTTATGCTCGAAACATTTTTAAGGGGACTCATAAATCAAATAAAAAATATAAAGAAAAAGGAAAAAAAGGGGCTTGGAATGCAAAAAGTGTCAAGGAAAGGGTAACTCAATCGTCAAATGCACCATCTACAAAGTCACTCATGGAGGTGAGCCCATACATTTTCTTGCATGTTAATGACCACATGCCCAGAAGTAAACCCCATGACCATATCACATTCATTACATATCTGTGATTGGTTCTCCTGGGAAACATTTCTCTACTTGGGTACTAACACACCTAATAGGTTCCTTTGATGGTCTTCACAAACCTAAACTTGCAAAATTGCATAAAGTCTTGAGCTTGTGTGAAGTTTGAAGGGGATACCCAATGAGTGTTGTTCACTTGGATTTTGTATTAATTGATGGCCTACTTTATATGCTTCTTAGGATTATTTCCCCTTGTGATTGTTGGTTTTACTTGATTCCATGGTTTTGACTGACTTGGGTGCACTTGACATGGTCTTTAGAGGATGTATTTGTGCTTTGACATAGGATGTTTTTCATTTTGTATAGGATACAACATGTGTGATGCAAAGTGTTGGGTCACCTGGTGATTGACCTCCTTAAGATACATCCTCTCACACCTCATGGACCTTGGATGATGAACATATGAGCTCTCATTTGATAGATGTGGTCATGATGGCAGGCAGATGGGCAAAAATCCTAGGCAAAAATCCCACACCTTATACAATCCACCCCACACCTTATATAATGCACCCCCCACCTTATTCAACATTTGATGGGACCTTATAAACGGGGCTAGTGCTCATTTGGATTAAACACAACTCACTCATTTGTGAGATCACTACTACTTGTATTCTTCTCTTTTATTTTCACTATGGATGTCATGCGCACCTTTGGAGTGACTTGGATGGATGATTTCTCTTGTTAATGGTGGATTCTTCATGAACTAGGGTTTCTTCATGCTATGTGCCTTGACTAGTAAGTTTTTTTTTTTATGTGCATGTGATATTTCTTGGTAAATTTTGGTGAATGCTCTATTAGAGAGGTAATAGTTGCATGTTGTCACTATCTCCCTTGAATTATCTTGAAAACCTAAGGAAGTATTAAGAGAGGTTATCCCCTTCCCTTGTTGTATTCACCTTGACTTTGTTGAAGCATTCAATATTTTCCTTAAGGGTTAGGAGTGGCTATCCCCTTAAGGTTTGTCTTTGCTACATTTTGTTCTTGGGGTTAGGAGTGGCTATCCCCCTAGGGTTTAAAACCTAGTTTTCATCCATTTCCATTGCTCCTTCACACCTTCATGCGTTTGGTTCTATGCTTGGCTATGTTCTAGTGATTTTGTAGGCTCATGATTATTTTGTGCTTGATATATTTTTTCTTTGGTATGTAGTTAAGCACAGAGGGAGAATCTTTGACTTTGATGAAATGATGGGATGGATTTATTGGTTGTACGATTATACCTAGATTTTATGTAACATTAGAGTAGGGTATGTAGGTTAGATCTGTCATGTTGTGTGCTTTATTTATTGCATTATTTTCCCTTTATTGATTCATTTCTTTATTATGCATTCATCATAGCTTAATGTTTATATTATGAAAAATAAAAAAATGATATATTGATGAAAATGGAAAATATTTTTCTTTCTTGCACGGTTTTATATTTTGGATAACACCCCCCTACCTTGTAGTACTAATGTGTGCATGCTAGAATGTAGCAAGATGTTTTTGTTAGGATATTTGGACACGTAGGAGTTTGTTAAGATCAACTTGGTCTAATGTGTTGTTAGGTAACATTGTGTTTCTTTAGTATGCATTTGTAGTTGGGTAGTTCGACGGTCACGATATGTTCCCAACATAGAGTGATCTGATTGTTCATATTCTCCTCGATCTTAATGACTGCATTGATCTGTGGCTTAACACTCGATTGGTCCATGATCTCTATGTAAAGAGCATGGAGGGTCATTTTTCAATGACCGGTTGTGAGAAACTCTCTTGTAAATCTATTTGTAATATTTTCTTTTGCATTAATGATATATTGATGAAAATGGAAAATATTTTTCTTTCTCGCATGGTTTTATATTTTGGATAACATCCCCCTACCTTGTAGCTAATGTGTGCATGTTAGAATGTAACAAGATGTTTTTGTTAGGATATTTATACACATAGGAGTTAGTTAAGATCAACTTGGTCTAATGTGTCATTAGGTAAAAGTGTGTTTCTTTAGTATGCATTAATATGCATTTGTAGTTAGGTAATTCGACAGTCACGATATGTTCCCGAGATAGAGTAATCCGATGGTTCATATTCCCCTTGATCTTAACGACTACATTGATCTATGGCTTATCACCCGATTGGTCCATGATTTCTATTTAAAGAGAATGGAGGGTCATTTGTCGATGATCGATTGTGAGTAACTCTCTTGTAAATTTGTCTATAATATATTTTTTTGCATTAATAAATTTCTCCAAGTGGCCACATTGGCTGGGATTGTGGATGTTTCCCCACAAGGGTTTTACCATGTAAAAAAATTGGTGTGTTGATCTTTGATTGGGTTGTGTGAGTGGTTATTGAAGGTGTTCGTCCTCTGTTGGAATACCTGTGTTGTCAAACATGGTATTAGAGCACATTTAAAGACCCTCTCCAGTTGTAGATCAAGATCATGTAGTGATGTTGCCGCATCTTTGGTTTTTTCCATTTTTGTACATTTATGAGATAAGAGGAGAGTTCCATTGCGTCTGGAGTGCTCTTTTATGTTAGGAACACCTTTCAATTCACTTGAAAATGTTTTTGTTTTCTCGAGATACGACCATTTCAGTAAGATCCAGAGGTATAAATCCCGAGTATGCCCTTTTAAATTTTTAGAGAGATAATATTTTGGTTTTATTTCGGTTTTCTATTTTTAATTTCTAGGTTGCTACTTTTTAGATCTGCATATACTCTTTTTCCTGCATTATGTGTGATCTCGGCAAATAAGAAACATAGCAGAAAAGGTTTTTCTGTATACTATGCTCTTTGTCGTGCACTTTATGTGATCTCGGTAAATTAGAAACATAGGGAAAACTTGCATTTTCTGGGTAAGATAGCCGAGATCTAACCCTTGTTGTTGTCGAGAAGTGAAATTTTTTCTTATGTGAAAAGAGTTTTTTTATGAGCAAGCTCTCCAATGTCGTCTTCCACAACAACAGCACCAACACCTCCAATCCTCCTTCTTAAGACTATAATGTGTTTTGCACTAGCTCATTTGGTTGAAAGTTACTTTACTTAGTAAGAGGTCTTGAGTTCAAGTCTCTTTGTTTTTTGTTACTTTTTTTTCAAAAGGGTATAACTTTCACATTCGAAGTCTGTTTTCAATGTCTTTTTTTTTAAACAACCTAATTTTTTGAGATCTTTCCATCCATACCATCCATTTCATATTTTTCTGCATATTTCATATGGCTTCTCCATGTGATATTTTTCTTACTAGTACCAACTACTTCTCATGGAAATCTCATATGGAGGATGTATTAAGAAGTAAAGGATTGTACCCGATTACCTTGGTAAAAGAACTAGAACCCACTGATGATGAAAATAAAGTCAAATGGGCTAATAACAGTGATGAAGCACATGGACTAATCATAATTTCCATCTCTCCTGATTCAAGGTTTCACCTTCAAGGAATTGATGCTCCCGATGCAACTAATATTATTCGATCCCACCAGATAGAAAATCAGTTAATGACTCTAAGTCCTAATGATTTTTCCTGCATTGAATATTATCTGTCTAAGTTCAAAACACTTAGACTTTTATGTATAGATTACAAAATAGATTTGAAGGAAGACTAATGCCTCTATATTATTATTTGTAAGTTTGGTAGTGCATATTTTGTCTTTGTATCTACCTTTTATGCCACTGGAGACGCTCTAGTGAGTGCCTATAAATATCTCACTCTTGAGTCTTTTTGTGATGATTTGATTAGAGAGAAAGATAAACTTGTGCAACTTGGAGTGATCAACACTACAAGTACCTCCAAC
>SNQJ01S0179454.1:5530-23856 GCA_010110895.2 Picea sitchensis | reverse complement strand
TCTATTTATACTTGGGAAGGCAAAGCTACCCCTCTTGGATGAGTTACAAGTGTCACACATCAAAGAAAAATCACTTTTAGGGTTTTGGTAAGTTAGGGTTTTGGCATGGATGGATGAAGTGGAAATGAGTTGGAGTGAGTTGGCAAGGCTTTGATGGTCAAATGATGAGTTGTAGGGTCTAGGGAGGCACACCAAGGGATAGAATAAGTCTCCCATTAATTTTTTTATTATTTTTTCACTTTTTGGAGACTTTCTAGAAGGGAGGCACACCACTCTAGGAAAAGTGACGTTTTTTCTTAATGTCTAGGTGAGGGGGTGATGTGAGGGTTGGAAAAGGTTAGGAAAGGTTAGGAAAAGTCTCTCTCACCTTTATCCATCTTTACTTTACCTCATTTTCTCAAAATTACAAAAATGACATTTTTCCTATGTCTTAGCAATTAAAATTGTTGTTTTGACTGACTGAGACTCCTGGTGGAAAAACACCTAGCAAAAGTTGTCCGACTGAGCTGAAACTTGGTCCAAGGGTGTAGGGGGTGTCTTTCCATTTTTTTGGAGCACAAATATCCCTAGAAAAAACCCAAGGACCTAGTTTTTACAATATTTGTTCAAAAACAATTAATTAATTAAATAATTAAACTTCCAGCCTTAGGAAAATTTAATTCATTTAATTAATTAAAAAAAACCTATCTAGACTCGATGGAATTCCGCGAAACTTTCTAAGATGTCATACATGGTCATTTACATCAGTCCTAAACAATAACTACCAGAAGATAACCCCATTAGAATGCCTTTCACCACTTTGGAGGAATTATTGTTGGTGGGAGGGAAAAACTCAAGGGAAATTAATAAGGCTGAAAAACCCAATTAATAACCTGAGGATTAAAAACTCTCGATGAAAGGAACTATCCTAATGAAGAAATCTCAAGGTAACTAACCTAATTATGACCCATGCAGACCTATTACATTATTAACCCATGCAGGGGTGCGGAAATTTCATTTACAAAAAATGTGCTGGAGGCAAAAATTGCCCAGTAGAACCAAACCGTCTTCGACATATTAGCATCTATTCATACATATCTTCATGGCACATGGATTTGACCCCTAGTTGAAAAGGCGGTCAACAAGTGGAAACTAGGATAGGGGTGTATATCCTTATACTCCCTATCTAGCCTTGGCCAAAACAACTTTAACTTGAATTTCCAATGATAATGGAAAAGTAAAGAGCCATACCAATCCAAGAAAATCCTTTAACAGTAAACCTCCACAATGAGCTAGAAGTGACCTCCAAGAGATAGCGCATCATCATCATCATTAACCATAACCAAAAGACATCATTCCATAGCACAAGAGGCAAAATACTCCAAGTGTATAGAAAATTTCAGACCAATTACTTCTCACAGGAGGTTATGTTAAAATGCGGTCTTATGATCTCTTATTTATACAAAATGTCAAGATAGTTTGTCCACATAATATTAGATTAAAACACAGACTGGGGTCAACAACCCTAATCTTTTCCCCTTTTACAAAATAATATTAACAATTCATCTTCAAATTCACTTTTACAAAGGAAACCCTAATTTGAAAATGTCCCTTTAGGGAGACGTTTTGGCACTAGGAGCAAATCATTGGTGATGGAGGAGTGTAAAAAGACTTCCCAAAGCCACATGTCAATTATCCAAACCACTTCCTTCATGGTCAAGCCTCAACCTCCTCAAAACGTCCTTGTGTGCCAATGCATGTCAGCCTCACCACCAGAGCCCTAGCCTCCCTAGGTGACATCGTGCCTCTAAAGGTGATGTTTTTCTTCTTCTAGGAAAAACATTTGGCATGTCAGGGAGCTAGGATTATGTCGTCCAAGTCATCTTCTAGGCCTCTGAGGTTTCATCTCTCTCATCCGGCATGTGGGCCCTTGGCATCCATCAGGGCTTCAAGCCCATGGAAGCCCAAACTAGGCTTGTTCCTCAAAACTATCCACCAACTAGGAGTCCTGCAAAGAGACAAATAAGCAGCCTCAAAGGATCTCAAGTCAAATTTTATGATAAGTAAATAAAGAGTAAATAAATAGACCATCTAAGCATGTGCATCAAAAGTTACCACAATCAAACAATTAAGTGCTCAAAGACATTGTCACTGACTTGTCAAGCTTGAATATGGGAGGAGTTGATGAGGTGTCTTATTGGGTAGATCTTACCCTAGGTCAAGGGCGGTTTCCAGGAGATCTATGTCTAAGCCATGTAAGGTGGGTGAAGTGGTTGAGGTCAAGACTCAATAGGCATGGGGTTCACTTGACACAGGGTTGTAGTGTCTCATTCATGGAATTGCCTTTGTAGAGGTGTGTGGTACCTTTCATTTTGCAATGCACTTTTCCAAACCCATCATTTTCCATTCTTTGTGTCTTTCATAATTTAGGACAAGTTGAAGGGAGCCCAGCATACAGCTGATAGTGTCAGTGGTGGTAGTGTCACCCACAAATACCTAGGAGAAATGAGAAGCTTGTGATGAGACCCCTTTCTCTCAACCATGCAACTAAGAGCCATTACTCGAGCTTGGTGACTAGATGATGGTAATGTCATACCACTAGATATCCATGGGCTTATGATAGATTGACTTCATTGATGAGACCTCCTATCCTCAACCTAACCCTTTAAGCATTCATAATCCCTTATTTCTTGTGGGTCCCCTTTTCTCAAAGGTAAGCGTTTCATTGCTTTCTTGGGTGATCCACAGAAACATCTAGAAGAGTTCTTATAGGCTTTTATCTCTTTACCCAACAACAATCCCTCAAGGCCTTTCTATTTACTTCTATAGAGATGAGGGACAACCCTTCTTAGGTCAATACATCCTAAAATCCAAAGTGTAAGGAAATGGGGGAAATAGTGATGGAAGTGTAAGTATGGTGGGGATGAGTACGATGGATGCGTCAAGGGAGTTTATAGTAACAAGCCCATCCCCAAGGAAGACCACTTACTAGGGCACAATGTCAACCACCAAGGTGGTTAGACCAGGCATAATGTCCAAGCATATGTCATGAAATCAAAGAAGTCTAGATACAACATACTCAAATGCCTCAAATATTGGAATGGCACTCCACCATAATCCCTAACTTGTACCTCATGGAGCGAGGCCATTTGCCTCTCAATGGCCCCAGTTGTGGTGGATGCCATCGAAAATCCCGACCTTGTGGTGGTGAGAGAGGTCTCCATCTATGCAAAAGGATACTACTAGTCATGTGGTCTCTTGACACTCCATGCTCACGCAGCAGGAATTTCGATGTTGATGATTGCGACTATGTGAGACATTCTCCATCACCCTACAAACTGTGAGATGTGGATCATTGCGACCATGTGAGATATTCTCCATCTTACAAACTGAGAGAAAGCCCACGAAGAGGTGTGTGGTTCTTATGGGGCAGTGGAGGCGTGAGAGATGACCTCCTCCATTGAGAGAGTTGAGAAAGAACTCCGGATGATTATCCTATAGAATGGCTCTACTAGAAGTTAGCAGATGTGCACGTAGGCTGACACAAGGTGAGCATGTGAAATCCCAAAGTCTTTAAAGGTATTGTTATTACAGTTTAGTTTGGAGTTATAGACTAGGATACAAGGGTCAAAGCTGGCCGTACTTGGGGACCTATCCCACCAATGTCACCATGATGGGAGGTCCTTTCTATTTAGAGAGGCTAAGCCCAAGGGATGTCGTCCACAGCAATCCAGGGTTTTGAAAGGAAAAGGCTCAAAGGATTAAGGCTAGTTTCCCCTTCCACAGATTAAGCCCAGGAGATAGTCAAATAAAGAATAACCACATAAAAGGCACACCTTGCGAGACAAGACAACAATGAAACTAGTACATACAATAATGGTTAATACTTCATAAATCAATGACTATCAAGATTAAATGTATGAGCATATACAACGGTAAATATTGACGAAATTCGATGTTTGCAATAATAACAATGGCAATATAATGTTACTTGTCAATAAACACTAGAATAATATAGCATCTAATGAAAATGATCAATCCTTGAATTAAATCGATTGCATTAAATATCATTAGTTGCTCATGTAAAATAGAGTGTTGCGTCAATATCCTAGGGATGATGTCAGCTTCCTTTAGAGTTAGTATGATTTTGTTTAATAAACAATATAATAGACAAGATGAAGTCAGCGTTTAGCTAAATAGCCTATGCAAGGTCAACAATTCATCAATGTCTATAATAAGATGACCAAATAACAATATTATCAATCAAAAGGGCTCAATAAATGCTTGACGTCATCTTTTAAACTTTCATTTTTTTTGAGACCCTAACTAACCCTAGTTAGTGCGTTAGGGTTAGTTAGGGTTTCAAAAGTGAAAGTTTGAAAGATGAATTTGCACAACAAGCTCAACGTTGGAAATAATATCAATGCCTTAGGGTAATATAGGTCAAAATTAAGGGCAAAATCTCGGGAGGATTTAAAATTTAAAGGCTAGAAGGTTAGGTTCTATGAATGCTTTGCAATGGCAAGGGCCTAGAATCAAAACCCTAAGGAAGGAGGTTCATTAGAACTTAAACGGGCCTGTGCTCCTTCCTCTGCCTACAAATACTCTTGCTTAAAGCGGCTAGCTTCAAAGTCACAGGATCTAAAGGGAGAAAAGTGTTTTAGGAGCAGAGGCTCTTCAAAACCCTAGAAGGTTAAGAGCCGACCCTGGGGCGTCTCCTCTCTTCAACCTTTACTTTAATGCTAACTTAGGAAAAGGGAGATAAGTGTAGCAGCGGCTAGGCTAGATCTATCCCTTTATCAATGGCTAAAACAATTTCTAAAGCATGGGGACATATAGCAATGACCACCATAATTGTGCTTACTACAGGGGTTTCAGATTTAGCAATATAATAGCAATATAATAACAAATGTAATAAATTAAGCTGAGAATGATTCACTTAAGAAATTTTGCATGAAAAATTCACTTACATATCATGAAGACTATAATCAAACCCTAGTTGTAAACCTTCCATGAGGAGAAACACCATAAATGCCAGAGAGAGTCCTCCAAAGAAGAGTTGTGCCTCACTTTCAAGACCAAAAATACCAAGCAAAGCTAAAGATAGTCTCACAAGAGAGTGAGTTATGTTATATGTAAAATGGGAGAAACATCCTCTATTTATACCAATCCATGACCTTTTAATTTAAAAATGGGTCATTAAAACAACCAACAAGACTGACTACAAAATTTTTTCGCATTTTTACATTAATTGCTAGAAAATTGTCATAATGTGAACCCAAAGAGGGACGTCAAGCCCTTTGAGGGAGGCGTTGGCCCCTTTAAGGCATAATACATCGTGAAATAATAGCGTTGGCCCTTCGAGGGGCTCCTCAAGGCGCCTACGTGCCAAATGACCTACGACACATTGCCACAGCTCGGTTAGCGATCCGACTCTCCCGGTGGCGTCCACTGTCCATCAAGGCAAGCGTTTCCCATGCGTGGGAGATTCCACAGGCGGGCTGCGTAGAAGTGTCTTGGGTGGAGCGTCCTTCTTTCTTCCCATGGAGTGCAATGGCTCATCATACCGTTGTCCTATCTCTGCCATCCAAACAACCATGCGATGGGCTTTCATCCCCATGGTGGTTCGAGCTAATCATATCCCCCATGTGTACCGGTCCATGTTTTGTCAGGTGAGGGTATGGTCACACGCACATCAAAACTTCATGCCTCCATGGGCTGTTGACCCGTATTTAACAGCGGTGGTCAACTCGATGCGTGGTCATGGGTAGAATTTGATGAAAGCGATTTTGGCTCTACTTGGGTGATACCCCAACCGCAAAATTTTGTGTCGAAATTTTCCACACCCTTGCTTGGGTTAATAATGTAATAATGTTTGCATGGATCATGGTTAGGTCGGGGCACCTGGGAATTGTTTTTCATTAGGGGAGTTCCTTTCATGGGGGTTTTTATCCTCGGGTTATTAATTGGGCTTTTTAGCTTTATTGATTTCCTTTGAGTTTTTTTCCCTCCACACATACAATTTCCTCCAAAGTGGTGAAGGCGCTCCTAATGGTCTCATTTTTGGGTAGCCTTTGTTTAGGAATGGTGTAAATGACCATGCCAAACAGTATAGAAAGTTTCGCGAGGTTTCGTCCCGAGAGTCTAGATAGGTTTTTAATTAATTAAATTTTAATAATTTAATTAATTAATTATTTTGAGCTAATGTTGTAAGCTGGATCTTGGAGTTTTTGATAGGGGTATTTACGCTCAAAAGAAATGGAATGGCACTACACCCATAGACCAAGTTTATTTCGATTCGGACTAAGTTTACTATGTCTTGGTCCACTCTGAAAGTCGGTCATAGTCAAAACAACAATTTTATTGCTAAAGTGACATTAGTCAAATGTCAAAATCATTGTAATTTGAGTTAGTGAGTGGATGTTAAGGTGGAAATGAGCAAAGTTAGACCCTCTAACCTACCCAAACCCATCCTAACCTTTTCCCAACTTAATTCAACCTATTTACTCACCCCTCACCCACATCTAAACCCAACATACTAAGGGGAAAAACGACCCCCACTAACCAATTCCTTGTTTCTTGCCTAGAAACTTGGAGTGGGCCCCTCTCACATGGTCGCCCCTAGTTAACTTCAAAACCCTAGACTAACTCTAAACCTAGCCTAACTCACACTCTACCTCTCTCTTAGCTCACGCCCTTCACAGATTAGCCCTTGTTGGAGACTTCCTCCCCACACACCCAAACCCTAAACCACTTGCCAAAATGGCAAGTGGGCCTTCTTTCCTAGTCAGCCCCTAACCTAGTTCTCAAACCTATCAAATGTCTACACCTCACCCACTCATCAATACACTACCAAAACCCTAAATTGGAAACCCCTCTCTTAGAGATTGGTGCTCTAACTCTTGATTTGATTTGAAACTTGGAAGTGATCCAAGTACTTTCTCTTTGCCTCTAGGGGTATAAAAAAAAAGCCTTCCTCACCTTTTCACGGATGACCATTTCTTTGAGCTAAAGTTATGCTAACGAAATCTTGCCATCTTCTTGCTCTTGCCATCTTTCATCCACTCATTTTCTCTTGAGATCTTTGGAGAAATTAGTTGCCAAAGGTTCTCACATTTTTGGATGCAATAAGGAAAGCTTTTGGAAGGGAACTTTGGATCTCTGAATTGGTCTTGTATATCAACTAAACTTGTAACAGGGTGATTTTGTTCCTTTTTCATTGTGTGATTTTATTTGTCAAGCATCTTGGGTAAATTGAACACTTGGGTAGGTCAAATAAACATTAGTGTGATGATCTTCAGTGATGATTAGATGGGGTTATGAATTAGTTCATTTTTCTATACTAATCATCATACTATGTTGCTATACATAAAGAACATTTGAATTAATGCAGTTGCTTCTGAGGTTGTGGTTTTGGAAGGAGACTTTAGAAGCGGTTTTGACCATAGCTTGCTGGAAACTCCTTTGCACTCTTTTGGATCTGATATATTGCTGTCATTCCATATTGTTTCTGTAGCTAACCATCTCTTTGATAGGTCAAAAAAATCAATTTTATATTCGATATCTTCTTTGCGAAATTTGCAGTAAAACATAAATTTACGTAACATCGGCTGGTGTATTTTGCGACATTTCGATGAGCTTTTGCTTGCACTGTTTTTAGGTTAGTGACATATATAAGGGTATATGCTGTCCAAAAAAACCTAGGAGGCTTCCCAACAAATTACTACTTGGTTGGGTAACACTTTTCTCCTTTCTCTCAACTTCAAATTTCTAAGTTTTCTCACATTTTATTCACTCTTTTGGGCCCTAAATCATAAGCTAGCTTAGATTAGTTTGTTTATTCTTCAACTTAGTTTATTCTTTTGTCCATATATTGTTAGTTTAGTTTGTCTTTCATTTCATTAAGTTATTAAAGGCTAAATACCCTCTTTGGCCAATATTGGAGGCTTGCCACCACCTTGGCCATTGGTGGTGTTTTTCTTTCAAGTTTGTTTTATTTTGCTTCTAAAATAAAATCTTAAGTATTACTATTGAGATAGTTTACTTTGAAGCTTGGTCGGCCGGGAGCTTGTCTAATCTTCGTGTATTTGAAGACATAAGACTAAATGCCTGCTCAAATGCAGTTATATCTTAGTAATATCAATCTAACTTACTTGGAAGGCGCAGCAGAGTCATCCCAAAAATGCATGTAGCAAAGTGAAGTACTGTGATGATTAATGCTTATTGGTTTAATTATCTAGTTAGTAATCACACATAGTTTCCTTTTCAGGTTTATCTCATATGCTCATAATCTCATGCTTAATGGTTAAATGATTTACAATGCTAGATCTTTAGTCACATAAGTCATTTAGCTTGCTTACTTCTAGCATATGTGATCTAATATTTGGGTTTAAGATCTTAAGTATAACTTGTTAAATCTTTTCTTTCTTCATGCTTATATCTTTCATATGATTTAACACTTTCACATACATGGTTGATGGTAGATCTTAATCCTAAGTTAAACAATGTTGATGTGATGCTCACATGTACTTAATGTTCTTTTATCTATTTTGTGGCATAACCTCTCATTCTAAGTCACTTCATTTTCAGATCTACTTTCTAAAGCACTCATTAAAGTTTAAGTTATCTTGTTTCCTGGTTATTCGCTCACATACTTAAATTTTACATTCATGCGAGTTTAATTTTCTATTTTATATAGCAAGTTGTCCTTGCTTTCATTTCACTCTTAACTTGCAAATTTTATGTGAAATGGTTCATGGTTAATTAGCATATCTTATGTATCGTTTCCATACAAGTTTATGTGGTAAATGCTTTCATTTTCAAGTTGTTAAACACACTTTTACAAGCATTTTTCAATTCGGCCATACCCTTAAGCGCTCAATTTTAAGTACCTAAAACTTGTCTAAATTCACCCAACACATCTAAAGACCCACTCGTGGGTCATAATAACATTTAGAAACATTTTTAGGGGCTTCATTCAGCCATCTCCACCATCTAAAGAAGCAGTTGGGGAGGAGGGTGATAGTAGGGGGCCAGATCCAGTGGTTTTGGATTAAGGAGATCTTTTCTGGGAAGTACTCTTGCTGTTAGGGCTGACCGAGGAAGTTAGGGTAAGGCCTACTTTGCCTTACTATCTTGAGCACCGAGCAATCATTTGTGGGAGGAGGAAACTTGAAACACACATCTAGTTTAGGGAAGGGGAAATAAAATTCAATCAATCTTTAAGAAACTCCTTAAACTCTTAGTTGCATAGATCACCTTTGTATGCTTGGGGGAGTTAGATGTATTGATAGGAATACATCATTGGTGATAATACTTTCATTGTTTTATCTATCTTGTAATGCAGCTTGATGGTTAATGTTTCTTATGTCTAAGTGAATGTTTGAGT
Organism: Picea sitchensis; assembly: GCA_010110895.2. Taxonomy (NCBI): domain Eukaryota; kingdom Viridiplantae; phylum Streptophyta; class Pinopsida; order Pinales; family Pinaceae; genus Picea; species Picea sitchensis. The sequence goes on along the minus strand of SNQJ01S0179454.1, from coordinate 14,489 downwards.
AGTCATTGAAATATCTTGTTAATTGATTGTTGTGGTGTGAGTCAAAGAGAGAGTGTTGAGTATCCCACTTGGGAGGCATCACTTTCTTTGTTGCGGTTCTTTTGTGATTGTAGCCGATTGAAGGCGGTCCAATGGGAGTAAGAACATTGGGGCATGCTTGGCAGATTGTTGAACACTTACACTTCTTGTATCTTAAATTATATTGTTGTATCTTTTGTATATGGTTTAATCATTTGTAAAACTTTGTATTATTTGTAAGTAATTCTAACCTTGGGTTTGGGTAGTTTTTGAGTTACTTGTAAAACTTTTGTAATAAACCATACATAACTTGTTGACCCCATTTCCGAACCTTAGGCACTAGTCTTGGTTGACTTAGGAGAAGGACTGACTCTCATGATAGATTAGAATTGCACTTTGCATTTGCTACCTTAACATCATAGGTTAGTTTTCCCCTTGGCCTATAACAAATTAAAACTAATTCCCTAGAACAGTAACATTAAAATTAATCCTAGTAACTAGGGACAACCCCTTAGCTTCCTAGGGGTAAGCCAAGAAGGAAGAGGTTCCAGTGAAGGTGACATTGTGGACTTGGAACCTAGACATTGTGTCTCAGGGACACACTAGGTGAGTTGGACTTAGCTCACGTCGGCAAGGAATTATTAATATTAGGACTGACAGCAGGCTCATCAGATCCCTCAGATCATAGCAATGTCAATCATGTTTCATCATTAAATTTATCAAATACATGCATAAAATACCTAGCATATCATCCTAATAGCTCAAAGACCTTACAGCATCAAATTATACAAAGTTGAGAGAAATAGAGCGAACATGGACCCAATATCCACGGGGGAAAAGGAAAGTTTCCACGGAAGATCATTCAAGCCATGTACATGAAGTGGTATGGTCTAAGGATGTCCAGTCATAAGACTAGGGTGGAGTGTTGCAGGTAGGTGCCTTTGTAGGAGGTGGTTGTACGCAGATCATGGATCACTTCCAAGCCCCTTTATTGCCTTTATTCTTTATTTATTGCTTTTCTTTCTTTTTTGCTTCAAGGTCGAACCAGAGGACACTACCTTGGCATGGAGACCCAGATGACGGTGTTACCCATTGGTATTTTCACAGAAATGATAAAGGTTGGCTCGTGGTAAGACCCCCTTTCCCTTGGCCATGCAACCAAAGGTCATTGCCACAGTGGTGACCAGGATAGTGTCAATGTCATACTGCTAGATACTATGAACATAATGGGCGACTTCGTGAGTAGGACCTCCCACCCTCTTGGATAGGTCTTGTTTTGTTATTTTTCTTAGAGATTTGTTTCTTATCGAGGTGCTTTATTGCCTTCTCGAGGGATCTGATGAAGCATCTAGGTTTCATTTCATTTGGCTTTTATCTTTTACCGGTTGCTTTTACCTTTTGGGCCTTTGCCCCTTCTTCCCACCGGGACAAAATTATAACCCTCAAGGTCATCCCTAATGGGACTATGGGGGAATGGGATGGATGTATGGAGACAATATGTAAAGGTATGGTAGGGGGCGGAACATTAGCTCTTCAAATCCCCAACAATTTGCTTCAGCAAAACCCATAAATACAAACACTAGGGCACAGTTAATCCCCAACAATGGTCAAATTAGTTGAGTGCTTAAGATCAAGCATTGCTCGAGGAAATGTAAAGAATCGTGCATATATAAAGAAAGTTATAACGTCAAACATGACACATACCATGATATAATGGGATGGTGATAGAAAGGCTGCTGCTACTGTTGAGGACAAGTCTGGCGAAGAAGAAGGATGGATCGGAGACCCGTACTTTCGGGGTCAATCTGCTCTCGGTACTCCATGTCTAGGACCTATGGACCTCGAGACATGATCTCCTAGTTATCCTAGAAATCAGGGATATGGATTACCCGCGCCGAACAATGACGGATTTGCATGGCCAAGGGAAGGGGTGCCATCATGAGCCAACCTTCTTGTCTCCGTGAAAACGCGTAGCATTGTCTTTGTCATCTCTAATCACCATGCCAAGGCAATGTCCATTGGTTAGTTATTGAATAAAAAGAAAAAGAAAGAGAAAATGAAAGGAGTCTAAAGGCAAAACGGGCTTGGAAAATTGCATCCATGGCGGTACAGCTCGCCTTCTACAAAAGGCTTGAGATAACATTATGCATCCCTAGCTCTCACTTCACCCACATGTCTAGACATCCCCTAGCCACATCACCTCACTTACATGGCTTGGATGAAACCTTCCTGGAACCTTTTCTTGTGGTTACTAGCCCAATAGGGGCGTCTTGTCTTTTTCTCCAATCTTAGTATTGTAAGTTTTGTAATGTTTTTGGGCTATTGACCCGATGTATTAGGGTTATTATGCATATGTTTAGTAATATTAATGATGAAATGGTGATTGACATTGCTATGATCCCTGTGACTAATGAGCCCATGGAGGCGTAGCTTTTGATGTGCAAGAACATGCCCAGGGCCGAGGTACCAGTGGGTCAGTACACATGGGGATATGATCCAGTTTGGACCTCCATGGAGCTGAAGAGACCACTAGATGGATCTTTGGAACCCAGCTCAGTGACAGGTGATGGTGGTTGATCAGGGTTTTTTCACTGGAGAAGAAGAGGACGTGTCATCATAGGCACTTTGGCGGAGAATGACCCTGGGGGATTGACCCACTTCCAGGTGAAGCGTTTTCTGGATGTGGGGCGTCACCTATGAGCTCATGATGTCACCTTGAAGCGTGTGGCAGTTTGATGAGAACAATTAGCGATGGCATGATGGAGGCCCAAAGAGGGCCAACGTTTATCGTCTTGTGCTGCATTTTTCCCTAAAGGGCTAATGTCTCCCTTAGAAGGGGTGGCGTCTCACCTTTTGCTCAATTAGGTTTTAAAAGAACATTTTAATGTAGAAACAATGTGATTTTGGTATGATGGCCTTGTTGGCCTTTTGACCTAAAAAGTAAAATTAGGTCATTGTATATATATATTGAGGGTTTTAGCCTCATTTTATCATCATTCATCCTCACTCATTAGTGAGGTCTGATTTTAAGCGCCCTATTGGGGTTTTTTGCTGAACTAGTGATGCACACTTGTTGAAGGAATATATTTTTGGCATTATGGGTGTTTCTCTTGAAGGAAGGTGTCACAACTAGGGTATGCATGGTTATTTCTTCATGAATTGTAAGTATTTTTTCTCTGCAAAACTTCTTATTGAATGGTTGTGGTCTAAATTTCTTTATTTATAAATTTCTTTGAATCAAAACCCTAGGTGACAAGCACATTTAATTGGTCCTTGTCTCATGTCCCAGTAGAAATTTTCAGCCATTGAAGGAAGAGCCTAGCCATAGCTACACTCTCATTTCTTCTTCTCCACGAGCTAGTGGAGTACTATCCAGGAAGCCAAAGAGAATTGAGATGTCCTTGGCTAGTTCTTCTACACAGGGTGCATTACCATTTAGGGTTTTTTGAAAAGGCCTTGTTGTAGCAACACTGTGCTTCATCAAACCCTCATGCTTTCATTGTCTTTGCTTTATCCTCAGCTAGCCATTTTTCTAATTTGATCTAAAGAAGGAGAGAGGAGAGAGCCGCAGGAGGCCTTGCTTTGCTTAACACCATGGTGAGCCTCTCTCTCCCCTAGGTTTTTGTCTCTGAAACCACATATTGCAACACTTGAGAACCCTTCCCTCTAGTCTTTAGTCATCCTCCTTCAACTCTTGCATCCCTTACTTGTTGACTCCCACTAAACCCTAAGGCAACTGATCTAAAGCCTCCAGAGTTGAAGTGATTTGATCCAAAAACTCTCAAACTTCTTTCAAAACTGAAATCCTATCTACACTAACCCTAACACCTGCTAACCCTAGAATGCTGATGTCACCTTGGTTATTTCATCTTGAAATTACAACAACGTTTCATTCTATAAGCAATTAAATGGTAGTTAAAGGCATTTATTAGATGGTGTGTGTTGATTTGTTACATTGAATGCCATGTCATTTAGTATTGTGAGAGTGATATTATTTGCATTGCTATATTGATAAACATTGACTTGATCAATATTTATTGCCATAATTTTTATTTAAATATTAGATAGTCATTAATACACATGAAGTGCTAGACAAGACCTGCATATATCAGTTTGTTGTTGTTTGTTTCTCGAAGTTTGGGGACTCTACTTGTTTATTATTCATCTTTATTGGTTAATTAGCCAGACTATCTTTTAATTGGTAACTGTGAAGAGCTTTTGTCTTTGACCTACTATTCTTTTACCTCTTCAAAACTCCAAGTTACGGGGGACGTCTCCCTAGGCCTAACCTCCCTAAAAAGGAAGAACCTCCCCACATTGGTGACATTGGGTGGGATAGGTTCCTATTACATGGGATTTGACCTACAAACTTCAAGCTTTTGTCCTCCCTACAAGTAGATATGAGTTAATTGGTGATGCTCATGTATAGCATAACTTGCTGATTTCTCCTTCATGTTATAAACTTCTTCATCAAGTAATGCTTTGAATCTTATAAACTTCTTCATCAAGTAATGCTTTGAATCCATTTTCCCAAAGGACAAGGCACTCAGTCTTATTGGTCTTTTCACCCTTCATTTAAACAAGATCATTAAACAATCACTAATTTGATTTTCAGATCTGTGCTAATAGAGAGATTAGAGATTTGATCTTAGGAATCTCCCCTTGTGTTGGACGAGAGCTGGCCTAAAGTGAATGGAGGTTCTATTGAGGTGACACTAAGTAGAAACTCCATGAGTTTCCCTAGGGTTTGTACCTAAAAGAATGGACTTATCTTGTGTGCAGATCAAGTAGGTAACATACTTGTATGTCTTTTGGCTATGGGGTACACATACCAATACTTGATTCGTGAATTTCAGTGATGGGTATGTGTATCCCTCCAACGTAGCATATATTATTTATAATTTATATAATATAATATATTATATTATATTATATATACTTAATATATTTATGTATAACATATACATATTATGTATATGTTATAGTATATACATCCATATATATGTACATGTATAACACATGCACATATTATATAAAGAATTGAATTTATATAAATTATAGTATATATGAATATATATGAAGTATAAATTTGTATATGTTCTAAGGGCTGTGACTCAGTGATTGGGACGAGACGTCGCCATGCAACCAACCCAAGTTCAAACCTTGATAGGTGTAGAGCTCTTGTGTGTGCGTGAGGGAAGGTGTTTGACCTCCTGGAGTTGGTTTCCTTTCATCATCAAAGGGGCTTAACACATGCGTGACAACCCAAATTGGGTTACGTGGATGTTAATAGGATACTACCCTGGCTAACATAGACTTTGAAAATGGCATCCCTGTACTAGTGGTCACATGACACAGACCCACATGCACACACAAACCATGGTACTCTAGATTCATGTTGTTTATTATTTTAAAACCTGCTTTTGTATATTTCTTCCTAAGCTATCTTCCTTTGCATTTTGTCCTCTAGAAACCATATAACTTCCTCTCTGCTTTGTACCTGTCTAATCAGCTTTATCTTTGTCATGAGTTATTTCTTCAGTTGAACTGGTTAAGTAGTAAACAAGAAGAGATTTAAGTAGTAAACAAAAAGAGATTGATTTTTGATTATCTGTAAAGTTTGATTTATTTTTATACCCAAAATTGATGAACCTGACATGATATTGATTCAGTACATTTGTGGGTTGGCTATTTATGTAGTATTCATTACATTTATATGTTAATATTACTGGCTAATTAGTAAACAAGAATAGATTGATTTTTTATTATCTGTAAAGTTTGATTTATTTTTATACCCAAATTTGATGAATCTGACATGATATTGACTCAGTACATGTGTGGGTTGGCTATTTATGTAGTAGTCATTATATTTATGTGTTAATGTTGTGTAGGTCAAAACATTTTGCAGTGCTGTCAAAGGACTGCAAGATGGAATTGATTTGTTGAAGTTTATTCACATTGGAGACCAAGAGGGACCTCCGAAGTCACATTTGCTGTGGGAAGCATCAACGTTGCAAAATATAAGTGAGGCTAACAAAATACTCAATCAGATGGAGTTGGTAATGAAAAACCATTTTTCTATCGATATAAAATCTCAGAAGCAGGTCAGTGAAGTGTTTGTGACTGGGTGGATTGTATAACAATCAAATTTATTGACATTTTAATTTGCTGTTTTGAGTGCATAACATGTGTGTCAGCTGGACATGGGGTTATCCTACTGCTTCTGCATTGTGATAGATGGAGAACTAACAAAATTTTCTCTCTCTAGCATACACATGCCCACACATTGACATTTAGATTCTTAGTATGGATTCTAGAAATGAATTGCATTTATTGACTCTTTAAATTTATATTTTAGTGCATGGTGTTCTTATTGTAGGTTGCAGATGGAGCAAAAACTCTCCTCTCTCACATAAACATGTGACTTCACCACAATCTAGTTTTCATAGATTAGAAAGGATTATTAAATTCCTATCTATTACTGTGCAGATACGCTTGTTGGGATTGCATTTTCCTTATAAGCATGTTATCCTTTTTAGTTGCTTCTTATCAAAAGTGACCTGATTTGAATTTGAACTTTAAACAATGAACAAAAAATAAACTTAAATTTTTTTTGTGCATAAAACATATTTTACAATGCCTAATAAGTGACACACCAATAATATAAAGTTTATAAAAAGTACAAATGAAATGAGTTCAGTCTACGCTAATCTATTGGTTACATCCTAATTTGTGAATTCATAAATGCATCTAATGAATTAAAACTGCTTGAAGCTTGAGCATCAATAAAACTTTCACAAATGCTTTCATGCTTTATATTATATTTTTATTCTAGAGTGGCATCCAATTTAAAAAAAGAAGCATTAGATGAGACTTTGACTACACCAGAAGTACATAATTGTAGATTGATATGTACAAAGACAAGATGTGCCAATTTTTTTAACAAATGTCAAATACTTACTTCTTTTTGAGTGAACAATTTCAAAGGTGCTTTAGTTTCACACATATGTTTATGCACTGGATCATTGATTTGTAATACTTTGTTTTTGACCCCTGTGCTATTTGTATTTAGACCAGTGTTACCAACATCGGCAGCGGAAAAATATCGCCGAGGGTTTGAAAACGAAAATATCGGCAACATCGGGGAAAATATCGGCAAATGTCGTAAGAACGAAAAAAATACAAAAATATTCAGTTTTTTCAGTTTTTTAAATTTCTAAAGCATCAACAACATCAAATAAATGAATTTCCACATAAATATGAAAAGAGAACTCATATATAAGATGTATAAGATGTCTAGTAAACTCGAATACATCACAGTCTACAGACAAACACTGAATCATGTCCTGAGTCTAAAGCCTCAAAATATCATCAAAAAATATAATAAGTGACAAATGTATCTCATCATCATGAGTCATCTACAATGAAATCAAATAAAGACCAATGATTCGCTCTACCCCTTTTACGGGAAAAGGTGATAGCTTTTCCTCTAGAGGAAGAAGCCCCTGGGGTTGGCACTAGACTCTGACGTCCTGTAGAAGAAGTAAGAGCTAGACTCTGGTGTCCTCTACTGGTGCTACTACCAAGTACAACTCCCTCTTTCGGAGTCCGTGAAGATGGTGGCGGATTCTGCTCTGTAACATCCCCCTCCCCCTCCTCCTCCTCTGCTATTGCCTCCTCTACCTCCTCCTGTATCCAATCAGGCATCGATTTCAAGATAGGCCTCTCGGACTCAACCCTCCATTCAACACTGGTGTCAATCCCATCCAACGAAATGGCGTCCACATCAGGTGTTTTCTGAATCTGCCTCACCAACAATCGAAGATTGTAGTAGACATATACCATGTCATTGAGGCGTTGGGATTCCAACCTGTATGAGGGCCATAAATTATAAATTAATAATAATATTATAATTATAATTTTAATTTATAATGAATTAAAAATTTAATTTGAAAATCTGTAACCTGTTGCGCTTCTTGGTGTGTATTTTCTCAAATGCACTCCAGTTGCGCTCACATCCTGAAGAGCTACATGTTTGGCGAAGCACCCAAATGGAAAGTTTTTGTAGATGGGGTACTCTACTACCATAGCTTGTCCACCAAGCATCTACAACAAATCAGAGAAACATAAGAAAAGACATTGAAATTTGAAAGTTAAAAGTTGAAAGTTACAAAGTTGAAAGAAAAGACATTGAAAGTTGAAAGTTACAAAGCTGAAAGAAAAGACATTGAAAGTTGAAATTTGAAATTTAATGAAGTTTACCTGGCATTTTGGTCTTCCTAACAGCTATAGCCATCTGAAAGCCAAAAGTCCCACCAGACATCCTATATATTTCCATTTCTTTGGAAATCTCTACACGTTCTTCATGACTTAGCACCATTCTCTCAACACATGTGAGGATTCCTTCCATAACCTCAACATCAAATCTAAAACCACATGAGTAAGAGAATGCGGGATTGAGGTAAATCCCTGCAGCATGAATCGGGCGATGAAGTGTATTGTTCCATCGCTAATCAATCACTCCCCATATGTAGTTGTCTCTGAAATCCATCATCTCCCTTGTCATCATAGTAGGCACGGATGGCTTCTTTGGCCCTATCCATGGCCTCATACAAGTAGCTCAATGTGGGCTTGTCTCCATCAACCAACCGAAGAACCTTTACCAAAGGTTTGCTAATGGCAACCACCTCCTCCACTCCCACCCAAAAGCTCTCCTGGTATGACACAAGCCTACATATGGCCTCCCCCTTTGGTTTACGGCTAAATGATAAATCATCCCACTTATGTGAAACAAACATCATCTTCAGGTCCCGCATACAAGCCAAGATAGATCGAAGAGATATGAAGCTAGTGGCAAAGCGCGTGATTGCAGGACGCACCAACTCCCTGTTATTTGTGAATCTTCTCATCAAGCTAAGCACAGATGCATGATTATATATGA
>SNQJ01S0179453.1:7341-26874 GCA_010110895.2 Picea sitchensis | reverse complement strand
TTGAGATGTTTGATGAGTATGCTGAGCACTTGAATCCCTTTTATGAAGATGATTACCGACCACCGTTGTGTTCAGACCATGGTACAAGTAAGGACATCGTTTGCTTGAAGGAAGTTACTCATGACTTTTCATCCCAACCGCCGTTTATTTCTTTGCCTTGCTTTCTCATTCAGGGTATAGTTGGGAAGTATCTTTTTCGTGTTGAGTTTCCTCTTGGGCAAACCTTAGACTACAAGGGTTGGTTGGGTAATGCTATTACCAATCATTTTTTCAACCTCCCCTTGATGATTTGCCAGCCATCTACTAAACCTTTGTCAATTCTTTCCTTGACTTTAGAGAGTGAGCATGTCATAGGTAGCCAGTTTACAGGCCCTTTGAGTCGGTTTTCTGAACCTTGTGCCTTTCATGACCTTTTCTTGGATAGGATTGAGTGCTTTTCTCGGAGATGGACTCGGCGAGATTTTATCCCTCCCACCCGCCTCCATGAGTTAGAGTTTGGGACTCCCGATGATGTGATATATGTTCTAACTCATGACGTGTTTGTGCTTGATTTTTCATTGTTTTGGTTTATGATGAAGCACAAAGGAGAGTGAGCATGTCATAGGTGTAGCCGCCATGTGCCCTTGGAGTCTGTTTTCTGAACCTTGTACCTTCTATGACCTTTTCTTGGATAGGATTAAGTACTTTTCTGAGATGGACTTGGCGAGATTTTATCCTCCCACCCGCCTCCATGAGTTAGAGTTTGGGACTCTGGCGATGTGATATATGTTCTAAACTCATGACGGTTTGTGCTTGATTTTTCATTGTTTTGGTTTATGATGAAGCACAAAGGTGTATCAGTGATGCTAATGGACTGGCTACATCAATGCTTGACTACACCAACATACCTAAGCAGTAAGCAATGTAAGCATCTTATTTTGTATTTACATTTATGCACATTTACTTAATGCCTATATAAACATTTATTTACCGCCTTATATGCACAATTATCATGCATATGCTATTGCTTTACGAGGTTGCAATACCACCGCTCTTTTGTCACGATGCCCTTTGTCGAAAGTGTGATGCAAAGGCAAAGAAATGCAGGTGCAAGTTTTAATCTAAATGTCAATCAGCCCTTTCCTAAGTCAACTAAGACTAGTGCCTAAGGTTGGGCAATGGGTCAACTAAGTTTGAGGGTTTATTACAAAAGTGTTACAATATGAAATAAGTTAAACTACCCCAAACCAAAGATTACAAATGCTTACAAAAGAATTACACTATTAAGCAATGTTTACAAAGTACACAAATAGATACAAAGATACAAAAGATACAACAAGATGCAAGTGAGATCAACACATTAGCCAAGCATTCCCTTAATAGCACTTACTCTATTGGACCGCCTTCACTGGCAACCACAAAGACTTCACCCAAGAATCAAAGAAGGTGATGCCTCCCTCAAGTGGGATACTCAACCCTTCCTTTTGGATTCACACCACGATAAGCAAAATCAACAAGATATTTCTAATGTTTAACTTAATTGCTCAATAAAACATCAAAGACATTCACAATAAAGCTGCAAGAAAGATATAAGCATGAATTAACCATCAATGTGTGTTCCTAAGCATACATCTAATATCCCCAAAGATGCTTAATTTTACTATCCCAAGATTTCTTATTCTCACTCAACTATTTTCTTAACTATGGTCATTGTTTCTTTGCTGTTTGATCACTGACCATTTCCTTGGGGATATTAATCTGAAGCATGTGATAAGATGATACCATTTGAAGCAAAAAGATGACATTCTCAGCTTGGAACAAAAGGCTTTGGCATTACTTGTCACTATCTTTGATGGGACTCCCAACTGGTTATAATTTTGTCTTCTAGGAAATCCATCACAACCTTTTCAGCTTGCCGACTTGGTAGGAATGGTTTCAACCCACTTTGTAAAGTAACATGTTGTTGTGGAGAACTCCATGAATACCCATTACTTGAATTATCACTAAATTCTCGGGATGAAGTCCAAACCCCATCATTTAAAAGGTTGTGCCTCAATCCACAACCGGCTGCAAAGGGAGTGTCATGCACTTCTTTGCTTTCCGTGAAAAGTCGACATGGCTCACATTTTCTAACAAACCGATGCACATCTGAAAATATCGTAATAATAATATCCTGCTCTAAGGATCTTGTGGTAGTAGTTTTAGCACTGTAAATGTCCACCACAAAACTCCCCATGGAATTCATCCATTAGTTTTGACTCAACGTCATCTACACATCTAAGGATAACCCCATCGTGATTTCTCCATCCTAATCCATCTCTAGTAAGAACATACTTAGCAGCTCTTAACCTAAGGCCCTTTTCTGTGTCCTACTAGATGGCTTGGACAAGTTAGATTTTTTGAGATAAAAGATAATGTCTCTGTACCACTCAACTTGTCTGCTTTAATAAGTTAGTAGGATATTCTTCATCATTAATCCGGCAAACCAAATCCAAAGCTCTTTTATTACTTTAGTAAAATCTTAGCCAACCTTGGCCCTTAATCAACTTTTTAGTTATGATTTCCAAATCATACTCTTGAATATTATAACTTATCTAAATTTCTTTGGAGCCTAATCCTTCTACTCTTGTGATAAACATCCTTGATCAGCAGGACTAGAACATAGCCAATCACTTGGAATAATCCTAATGAAGACTCTCAAATGCTTGAGAGATTTTACTAAGGCATAAGTTTGTTTCTCAAACATGGGATACTTTAAGTCTGAATTCTAAGGCCCAACTAAAATAAGCAAATGGGTTGTTCATGGCCTTGGTCATTTTTCTCAAGCAACACACCAACAATGGTGTCTCTGTAAGCAAAGGAGAAAAATCATAAAGTCCTTATCATAACCTGGGCTAATAAGGACAGGAGCTTCATATATGACAAATTATAGTTTCAAAAGCTTGCCTACTCTCTTCCTTCCATTCAAATTTAACATCCTTTTTAAGCAACCTATATATAGGTTTCATAATCTCAACATAATTAGGAATGAACTTATGGACAAATTTGTTTTGTCCTAAGAAGGATTGTAGACCTTTCTTTGATACTGGCAAGGGTACCTTGCTAATTGCTTCAATTATTTCTGGGTCTAGCTTGACCCCATCTTTTGAAATTATGTGGCCCAACAACTTTCCTTCAACAATTCTGCAAAACCGACTTAGCAGGATTTATAGAGATTCCAAACTCTACATCCGGCCCAAAAACTTGGCTAAGGTGGTTTCCCATCCCTTGAAAACCTACAAGTCATCCCGAGAATTTCTATCTTTCTAATTAACCCTAAAGGCATAACTATAGCCTCCTAAAAGTAGCTCCAGATTTGATAAACCAAATGGCATTCTAAGATATTCAAAAGTTCCCATGGAGTAGTAAAAGTGTTTTTATGCCTATCTTCAAAATTTTTTAAGTCTCGATTGATTATATCCTGAAAACCCGTCAAGCTTGGAAATCATTCCTGAACCTGTAATTCTTTGAAGTAAAGTTTCCATCTTGGGAAGGTGGTAGTGGTCCTTTGTGCAAGCCCTATTCGCATTCCTCAAGTCAATACAAATTCTGATTTTCCATTCTTCTTCCTAGCAAAAACCAAATTTGAGCACCATGAAGAATGTCTAGCTTGAGCAATAATTCCAGCCTCTAAAATTTTCTGTAACTCCTGTTGGAACAAAGGAGCTAACTCTAGGCTTGAGATTCTGCCTTTAATGCCTAAAGGGTTTAGTTTCTTCCCTAAGAGGAATCACATCCTCCCTATAGACCTTGAGCTCATCATAACTTAATGCCAAAACATCCCTATATTCTTTTTAATAACTTAACAATTTCAACTCTTCTTCTAGGGTGGTTTTGCCAATTTTCACCATCCAAGGCTCTTCAACAGCCCAAACAAGTTTAACTCTAGGTGATCAAGACACCTTTCTTTGATCTTTCTTTTTGCTTGTGACCATCTAGCTTTGTCAAAGTCCCTTTCTAAGGACACACAACTCATTTAGGGGGTGTATTTTCAACCTTGTCAACATTTCCGTGGAAATAGACATTCTCCTATTGCCTGATGCCAAAATCAAAATTGCATATGAGTCAAAATTTTATAACCTTTTTTGTCATCCTCAAAAACTTGCCAATGATTCAAGTTATCAGTAACCGAGGGTCTAAAAATCACTACCACCGAAATATTTTCATCAATAAAACTATCCTGAACTCCAGTGTTGAAGCCGCCACTACTAATTCATCCGGCCTTTGAACTATGTTCTCTAGGAATAGCAATAAGGTTTAAAGCATCAAAGTCATCGATCATAGCCCAGATTGTATTCCTATAACCTTTAAGTCTTTCAAACTTGCAAGCAAATTTGTTTTTTTAGTTGTTGGATTACTAAGTTTGAATCCCCTTTGATATTTAGATACTTAACACCCCTATCTTGCAAAGTTCTAAACTAAGGAGCAAGGCCTCATACTCTACTACATTATTATTGCATCAAACTCCAATCATAAGCAAACTTAGACACTTTTACCATTTGGAGCTTGAAGCACAATTCCAAAGACCTTTTCCTGCCCTAGAAAAAAAGCACCATCAAAATGCATGTACCATAATTTTATCTAACTCATTATCTTTGACTTTGTCTCTAGGGGCACAATTGAGTTAGACAAAATGCATAATTACCAAGGCCCTCTTCATCATAAACCAATTCATCTATGGGGACCTTTGGGTTTTCCACATGAATCTTTCTATACACTTCCCTATCCAATCAACTTGAAAGTGCCTCCATCCGGAGGTGGGGATGGTGGTATAAGATAAATCCATTTGTAGGTTACCGTGCAAATCTGCAGATGCCTTTCTATTCAATAACATTCCCCATAAATCAGAACATCAATCACTACAATGTCCATTTCAATCATAATGTTTGGAATGCCTTCAAGTATACTTTGCAAGACTAATTAATCCAAATACTTCTATGGTTTGACTATCCAATGCATAAATGTTATGATAAGGTCTAGAGATTCTCAAGTTCACTGTTCCATCACTTTCTTAGTCATAACATTAGAGCTTGCTCCGGAATCTAACATGCAATTGTGTAACACTTTATCATTCACTAGTAGAGACAGGTAGAAAGGCAAGTTCTTCTGCTGATTAGTTCTATCCCAATTCTACAAAATAACTAGTGCGTCTTGGTAAGACACTGTTGGTTGCCTATCAACAAAAATATGAGGAGGATCTTCTATGGCTTTAAGTAATTTTTTCCCTTTGAGAAGGGATCTTCATACTCTCTCATACCCCACTAAAATCTTTGCATTATTCAACCAACCTCCCAGGTCAATATTCAAATCCACATTGATAGGCTCACTAGACTTAGGAAAACTTGGAGATACCTTGGGAACACTAGTTTGACCTTTATCTTTATTTCCATTCCTTTGGTATGTAAAGCCTTATACTTAGCCATTTCAAAGAATTTGTTGGGTGGGCTTGGGGCCCATACTTTTCTGTAGCTCTTATCAACATTACCTCTCATGAAGTTTCCATTACTCTGTGGTCATAAATAATTCATCCAACTATACATCCCCCCATAGTAATTCCGTCACACACATGTTTATTTGTTCATTTCCACAGTCACCATAACAATCTTCTAGAAAAAATCGACTAGTAGCTTCTTCATGAAACTCACCACAAGGTCTACAATAAGGTATATAGCTTGATGTTCTACCAAGTTGGTGGACTCAAAAGTGATTAGGTGGCCTTTGATCATGTTGAGGAGTCCTTTGATCATTATGGGGAGGTCTTTGGCCATTTATCATTTGACCTATGATGGAGCCTATTTGTTGGTCTCTTTCCATGGCTATTATCAACTGATTTTGCAATGGCATTCATCCGACGGTAATGATTAACTTCCATTTGCTTGATTAATTTGAATACCTCTTAATCCCATCACTTGTTGATTCTTGACCCTTGGATTCCTTCTTCTTCTCATCATTAAACTTTGAAGAAGAACCTCTATTGAAACCAGGAATATTGGATTTCGTAGCCTCAAGCAAATTCTGCTCAACCCTTATGGCAATACTTTGTGCTGCATTTAAGTTTTGAGGATCTTTATCTCTAAGGGCATACTCATTTCACCTTCAAAGGCCTCAATATAATAAACTCCAAAACAATGTATCCCAGGGCTTAATGTCTCTATGAAGGCTTTCACCAAGCTATTAACCCTGTTAAATCTCAACCACCTGCTTCTTTCATTTTCTTTGACTATGTGAGAAGCAACCGAAACTTGGTTCTCTTTGTGATCACCCCATCTCTTCCTAAACTCATCCAATATTTCATCAAGGGTGCTAAACTTAGCCGCTGGAAAATCAATGAAACTATCTTCAAAGAAGATCACTTGAAGGTGAATACACAAAGAGAGTCATCTTCAAATCTTCTTCATCAGTGACCCCTACAATATCTTTCCCCACACATTTGAAAGTTGAGGATGTGGGACTTGGCACTTATAGCATCAGTTCTAAAAGGTAGGTAACTTATCAATAGCCTTTTCTTAACCTGCATGAGGGGGAACCTTTGGCCTGCTCTGTAAATTTCAAAGGTCTCAAAAAGATACTCATGGTTGGGTTAGGATTAGGATTAGGATTACAATTGTACTATTGATTATTGTTTAGAACAAGTATTGATATCGAGTGCTTCCTTCCCAAGATTATCAAGTAGTAGCCTCCTAGGGGGAAGGCGATTTATCCTCCTCCCATAAACCCCGTTTCCTGTTCAGGATAAGAATAAATCAATCCTTGTGTAGTACTCCTAGTAGTATACTTCCTACGATTTGTTCAATGGAGTCGCCACTTGAAAAGAATCACAAAGCTAACCAATGCAGCTCAAAGAATTTTAAGGACTAAAGTTTTTATTACTTAGTTCTTAAAAAAAAAGTTAAGTCGCTTTGACCAAGGATAAATGACTTATCTCGCAACGACGCCAAAGATGTTGCCGCCCTATCACATTTGTAACGTGAGCTATCCTCGGCCACTTAGTGTGTCCTTGAGGCACAATGCCTAGGTTCTCGCCCACACTGGCCACCTTGCTGGAACCTCTTCCTTCTAGGACACACCTAGTGGAGCCAAGGGGGTAGTCCCTAGTTACTAGATTGATTTAGTGCTTAAGGTTCTAGGAGCATTGTTTGTAATTTGTTAAAGGCTAAAGGAGAAAACTAGCCTATATAAAGGCAACAATGCAAAGTGCAAGTCTAATCTAAATGTCAATCACTTTTCCTAAGTCAATCCAAGACTAGTGCCTAAGGTTAAGTAATGTGGAGTCAACTAAGCTTGAGGGTGGTTTTATTACAAAAGTGTTACAATATGAAATAAGTTAAACTACCCCAAACCAAAGATTACAAATACTTACAAAAGAATTACAATTATTACAATGTTTACAAAATACAATACAAATAGATACAAAGATACAAAAGAGATACAACAAGATGTAAGTGAGATCAACACATTAGGCCAAGCATGCCCCAATACTCTACTCTCTATTGGACCCGCCTTTCACTGCAACCCACAAACACTCAAGAATCAAAGAAGGTGATGCCTCCCAAGGATAATTAACCCCTTCTTGATTCACACCACGATAAGCAAAATCAACAAGATATTCAATGTTTAATCCTAATTGCTCAATAAAACATCAAAGACATTCACAATAAAGTTGCAAGAAAGATATAAGCATGAATTAACCATCAATGTGTGTTCCTAAGCACATCTAATATCCCCAAATAAACATGGATGAGCTATGCAACTAGATGTTTAAGGAGTTGTTTAAAAGTTAAATTAATTTTTATGTTCCCTCCCCCTAAAACTGCTTGTGCTTAAACTTCCTCCTCCCTTGGCCAGTCAAAATCGCTGGTACTCAAGATAGTAAGGCAACGTGAGGCCCACCCTACTTCCTGTGTCAGCCTCGACAAGTGAAGAGTACTCTCTGCAGAGGATCCCCTGAGGATCACAGACGGTCCCCGCCACTGTTGTTTCCCTCCAAACTGTTTTAGATGGTGGATATGGATGAATAAAGCCCCTAAAGTTGTCTAAGTGTTATTATAACCCACGGGTGGGTCTTTAGGTGTTTCTTTTAGGAGTATTTTAGACCCCTAAAAATTCACTTTTTAGCGCATGGCCGAAAGTGAAAAAGTTAATAAAAATGTGTTTGCAAGATGTGAATTAAAAGAGCATCAACACATTAAGACATAAAGGAAATGTTGTAATAGATGTACCAATTATTTATCAACCATTCCACATGTAGATTTGGTGTTAAATGAAGAAAGAAGTTGAAAGAGTAAAGCTTACGAGTGTACTTGCTTAAACCACAAAATATTACATAAATGAAAAGGACATTAAGCAAAAATAAACATCATAGCATCACCTCACTACTTCACGGTCCCACTTGTTAAAAATGGGCAAGAACAACTTGCCTTAATGAAAGTGTAAAGAAACTTTAAGATTTAAGATAGCTCATCACCATAAGTGTTAACCATTAAAATGAAATGTGTGCTTTGAAAAATAAAGATTAAACAAGATAGTGAATGAGATTATAAACCAAAAAATTTAGATCACATATGCTTAGAAAGTGAAAAGCAAAATAACTTATGACAACTAATAGATTTAACACTTTGGAGAGATCATAAATTATTAAACCATTAGCACAGATCATAAGCATATGAATGAAACTTGAAGAAAGGAAACTTTAGGTGTGATTACTATCTAGATTATTTTAACCATTATGAGCATAGAATCATCAAAAGAGGATTAGTTTCCTTTAGGCCTTGGCGATTTTGGGGATTTCTTCCCAAGGTGCCGCACATTAGTTTATTAGATATGAAAGAAAAACCTAGAAAGAAAGAAACCACTTTACAATGGCCAAGGTGGAGGCAAGCCTACCATTGTTGGACAAGGAGGGTTATCTAAACTAATAACGAATTATTAAATGAAAGGCCACACAAACTTGTCCATTGGACAAGAGGGGCCAACAACTAAGTGAATAAAGAATGAATAACTTGAAAAGTAAAACAACCTAGACTATGTTAGTTTATGATTATGGATCCAAGAATGAATGAAATAATGAGAAAAAACTTAGATTTCCATATGAAAGAGTTGAGAGATAGTTACCCAACCAAATAATGGTTCTTGGGGAAGTCCTCTAAAGTGATTTAAAATAAGCTTCCCTCTTACTGGTAAGAACTTGCAGAAAAACAGCAAGCAAAAGCTTGCCGGAAATGTTGCAAAAAACACCCAAAATGTTACAAAAAATTCTGTTTTTACACATAAATTTTTACATAAAAATTCAATAAAAAATTGATATTTTGACCTATCAAAGAGAATGTTAGCTACATAAAATGGAATGAAATGACAACAATATATTAGATCCAAATCAAAAGGCCAAGAGTTTATGCAAGTTTGGCTGAAACTCTAAAGCCTCTTCCAACCAACCCTCAGGAGACAAATCACACTAAGACAAAATGTGAGTTCAAACAACATAGTATGATGATATAGAATAACAAAATGAACTAATTCACAAATCCTAACTAATCAACATACATAGATCAGCAACTCTAGAGTCTAATGATCTACCCAATCAAACTAATTTGCTCAAGATACTAGCTAGAAACCCACAAAATGTAAAGGAACAAAGTCACCTCACATGCAATGGACAAACATGACTAATCTATATTGGTCCAAAATCTTCCAAAGCTTTTTGTTTATTGAATACAAAAGTATGAGAGTGTTGTAGCAACAAGCTGCTACAAGACTTTCAAGAGCAATGAGTGAAATGTGAGATGGCAAGAGCAAGAAGATGGCAAAAATTCAATAGCATAACTCTAGCTCAAAGAATAGTGGAGGAAAAAGGGTGAGGAGGGTTTCTCTTTATACCTCTAGAGGCAAGTGAAGGCACTTGACGACTCCCAAGTGTCAAATCAAGAGCAAGAGAGCACATCTCAATGAGAGGGGCACCCAAGTTAGGGTTTTAGTCAGTGGATTGATGAGGTGTAAGGCTGTGGGTTGGTCTTGAGATGAGTCAAGAGGCTAGGGAGGGCGCACTTGGCAAAAGAAAAGGGCCCACGTTGAGGTTTCAGTGTTTAGTTTAGGTTTGGGTGAGTGTGGAGTGAGTTTCCACCAAAGGGGGCATGAGGAAAAGAGAGGGCGTGAGGTATGGAGGAGAGCTAGAGTGTGAGGGGGTTAGGTTAGGGGTGTGTAGGTTTAGGAGGGGTGCACCTTACCTAGGAGGGGCCCACTCCAATTTTCAAGGCTCAAATCAAGGGTTTGGTTAGATGGGGGACGTTTTTCCCCCTAGGACGTGAGCTTGTGAGAGAGGGGTGAGTTAGCAAGTTGAACTGCTGTTAAGTTGTTGGGTTGGGTTTGGGTAGGTTAGAGGGTCTAACTTGCCACTTGCCACCTTAACATTCACTCACTCAACTCAAAATTACAATAGTTTTGACATTTTAATAATGTCACCCACAATTAAAATTGCTGTTTTGATCGAGACCCATCGAGGGACAAAGACATAGTAAACTTTCATTCCATCGAATAAATCCTTGGTCTATGGGTGTAGGGGGTGCTATTCCATTTCGCTTGAGCACAAATACCCCTATCAAAAAGCCCAAAGACCCAATTCTTACAATATTAGCTCAGTAATAATTAATTAATTAAAATTATTAAAAATTTAATTAATTAAAAACCTATCTAGACTCGACGAAATTCCGCGAAACTTTCTACACTGTCTGGCATGGTCATTTACATCATTCTTAAACAATAGCTACCAAAGGATGAGACCATTAGAACGTCGTTCACCACTTTGGAGGAATTATTGCATGTGTGGAGGGAAAAACTCAAGGGAAGTCAGCCAGGCCCTAGAGCCCGGTTGACAACCTGAGGATAAAAAACCCTTGGTGAAAGGAACTCTCCCAATGAAAACATCCAAAGGTATCTGACCTAACTATGATCCATGCAGACTTATTACATTATCAACCCACGCAGGGGTGCGGAAATTTCGTTTACAAATTTTTTGTACTGGAGCATCAAATGCCCAAGTAGAACCAATACTGTCTTCAACAAAATTGAATCTGGTGATGCATCTTCATGGCACATGAGTTGACCCCTAGCTGAATAGGCGGTCAACAGGCAGGAACCACGTACCCTTCTTAGGGGCTTTCTCTCAGGTTTGTAAGTTGAGAGAAAGACTTACATAGCTGCAATGATCCACATCTTATAGGTTTGTAAGCTGGAGAATGTCTCACATAGTTGCATTCATCAACAAAATCTAGGATCTATGAAAGGATAAACTCTAGGATTTGACCTAGTTCCACTTGATCTTATGCTAGAAGCTCTTGAAGAAATAGGACGAAATCTATGGTTTATGAGGGGATAAACTTTAGGGTTTGCTTTCTTAGAAGGCTGACCTAAGCTTATGAGGGGATAATCCTAGGATAGAGCTTCAAGTCTTCTTTTTTCCCTTGGCCTCCATTGAAGTGCTAAATCGACTCCATATGCCCAATGAAAAGACACTAACCTCTAGACATCCAACTACTTTCTTCTATACCCTAAAGCTTACCAAAAAACATTTTTCCTGGAGTCACTCTCCACATCATCTTGAGCTACATTGCCCTAAGTCCTAACAATCTCAAACCAGGGAAACCCCTTGAGCTGGAGGAGAGTTGGTCTGAAGTGAAAGAGGGATTAGTGAGGTGACAATGGCCTCCATCTTGGTTACACTAGATCGCACTTGAGCTTTCAAAGTTTATCTCTATAAGTGTGAGTTTGTGTTATAACAAGGCCAAAGCATCCTTGAGGAAAGAGGCAATGAAATGAATACACAATATATAAATAAACATTGCATCATCATCTCCATCATAATAATAATAATAACTAAGTGACACAATTCTTCACCCTTTTGACTAGTCAATGCATATAAGTATACCGTCACAAGGTTCATTACATCAATAAATCATCTCATTCAATCATATTCAATATATAATATTTATCCTATATGTATTTCTCATTACTATCCTATTTGTTTTGGATCTTTGGAGTATGAAACAGATTGGTTCATTCCACTAATATGTTAGGTCGTGGTTTAGTGGTTGAGATGGGGGGTTGCCATGTAAACAACCCATGTTCACACCCTGGTGGGTGTAGAGCCTTGTGTTTGTGTGTGAAGGAAGGTATTTGACATATTGGAGTTGGTTTCCCTTCGTCAACAAAGAGGCTTAACACATGCCTGACAAGCCAAATCAGTTTAAGTGGACATTAATAGGATACTTTAAAAAAATAGTACTTAAAAAACCTAAAGCTAATGTTGAACCAAATTTGCAAGTCTAGCTCAAAAGCCAAAACTTGGAGTGAATTTTAAATTCATAATTTCTAATAGCATTCCCCTTGTTTCTCTAATTCATTTTGAGGCTTTGTATTGCCACCTTTATGATGTTGATGACAATAGTGCTTGTTCCTCAAAGGATAGATATCTTCTTTTTTAGGGGTTGCACTCACACTACCACTATGTATTTTTCTTATGTACCTAGCAGTCCCTTTGAACGAATTATGATCACTTGTTGGACATTAATGAAATTATCTTATCTTCTTCTTTTGGTATTAGTGATTCTCTTCTTGGATAGAGCAATTCTTATTTGTATTTCTTTTCTAGGATTTACCTCTTGTGTTTACCCCTCTATACTCTCTATCTTTATTTGTACTTATTTTTGTGCATAAGAGTTTCCTTTAGCTCTACTACATTTCCATGACTTGTTCTTTCTAGTCCCATTGACCTGTTTTGGTCATTTGTTGACATTGATATAATTTCATTTCACTCCATTTCTAGCTCAGTGCCAACATTAACATGGAAACACTTCAAACTTTCTTGTTTGCAATAGAGAAGGATGCTTACATCTAGTAGGTGGGTGCTTCAATTAGCAATCCTAGGAGTGTCATTAGTCGCTGCAGCTTGCCAGTGATCACCCACAAGTTAGCCTAAGTGGTAATGCTCATGATTACGAGGACACTAAGATCTCATTCACTATCATCAAACTTGAAATATTTTGCTTCCTACATAATTATATTCCCAAACAATTAAGAAAAAACAATCCTAATTCCTCCCATAAATCAAACAATTTAAAAAGAAACACTCTTTGTGTTTCATAAGCATTGTTTGCAAGTGAAATGATGTTAACATTCATCATTTTTGAGGATGATGTATAAAATATATTTGATAATAGCATTGTATGAAAGGTTAGAAATGTTAGTGTATGTTGCATGAAGGAAACTCTTTTTTCCATGTTGTAATAATATATCACTTTTATTGACAACCATTTTTCAAATTCTTGCTTGTGGTACAATTGAAAGAGATCATGATCGAAAAGTTTGACATTTGCTAGGTCTAGCCACATGCTGAATTGTATTTCGTTTTCTTCTTTTATAGGAGGCTTGATAATAATGAGCATTTCTCAGGGCCACTTCCTTCTGGCATTGGAAAACTATCTTCACTGGAATCCTTGTAAGTGATCATGAAATATTTGATAGTGCAAACTCTACTTGTTAAGGGAAGTCTCTTGTTAGAGCAAATTCTTTTTGTCTTGTTTACTTTGATTGTCTTTTAATATTGAAAAAAAATGAATAACTGGATGACAATACTTGTATGCATCTCTGTTGGAGTACTTTGGTTCTTAATTTACGCATTTATGTTTATGACAATTCATTCTCTATATTTATTCCCCCTCTTCTCATTTCCTTCATTTTATGTTCTTTTAACAAGAAATTGAAATCCTTCAACTTTCCATAATAGGACCGTTATCCACCATTTTGTCTTGAGCATGTTGGGGGTATCCAAAAGGCATCCTTTTGATGAAGAAGAAGAGTTTCTGAATGTTTACTTTCATCCCGGTGTGAAATCCAGGAAGGTGATGCCATGAGAAGTATTTCTATTTTCTAGTCTCCAACATCTTTTTGAGTGTTAAAATCTTCAAGAGGATTGATCTCGGAGTTGTTATACTTTGTCTTTGTTGCCGTCCTTATACACACTTGTAAATGTGGGCTAAGTCCAACCCACTTAGTGTGTCCTTGGAGGCACAATGCCTAGGTTCAAAGCCCACAGTCACCTCAACTTGAACCTCTTCTGTCTATGCTTACTCCTAGGGAAGCCAAGGGGGATAGACCCTAGTTACTATGTGAAATTAAGAGTTAATTCTAGAAGTTGATTTTAGTTGATTAAAGGTTTGAGGATCTAGCCTATATGCAAAAGCAACAATGCAAAGTGCAAGTCTTTCAATGCAAAAGAAATACTTTCCCTAAGGCAACTAAGACTAGTGCCTAAGATTGGGCAAACAGTCAACTATGTTTAAGGGATTTTCGTTTTACAAAGTTTACAACAATAATTACAAAAGAATACTAGATACAAGATTCTACAATTAGACTAGATACAAATAAGTGAGATAAACAACTACTTACAAAGTTAATACAAAGACTAACAATAAATACAAATTATAAAAAGCAAAGCAACTAACCAAACAACTAACTTGCAATAAAACTTGATTGCACAGGTTAAGAAGATATTGCTCAAAAGAAAGTACAACCACAACACATCAAGCCAACTATCACAAACAAGAGTGCCTCCAAAAGGATATGCAACTTAAGGGGAAGTTTCACTGGCATACACAACCACAAGCTCCAAGCAATGAAGAAGCCTCCAAGGGATGCGCAACTTCAAGGGAGGACACCAATCATATCAAAAAATAACTTAAACTCAATATTAAAGAGTGAAAAGAGGCCTCCAAGTGCTAAAGTGCAACTTTGGATTACTTAGTCCAACTCACAAATGCTTAAAGTAAACTTTGCATGAAAGATGTAAAATTAAGTGCTTGCAATGTGTAACTTAAGCATAAACCATAAAAGATAACCAACTAGATTGCCCAAGGTTAAGTGGATTGATTTTAGGATTAATTGAATTATTAAGTTAGAAGTGAATCCTAGACTAAGTGACAACCCAAGAACTCCCCCCACTTATACCAAAAGAGTTGCTGTGTGCTCAATAAGTGAGGCAAACAAGGCCACACCCTAGCTCCATAGGTCAACCGAGGGATAGAATTACTTCATAGGGAGGACGCCAAGCGCCGTGAGATCGTCCCCGATCTAGCACCCCCCACGTTTTCCTTAAATCCCCTTTTTGTTGGAAAAGTTGGGACAGTAAAAGGTGACCTATTAAGCTAAGTTGATTTTAAGCCCTATGAGACTAAGGTAAATTGAGGTAGTTAGATTAAATTAAGTTAGATTAGTAGGAGGTGATTGCAAAATGTAGTGTTTTTGTAGAGTGTGCTTGCAAAGTAAAAGTACTTAAAAGATGAACTTGAAAAGTAAAGTACTTAAAAGGAAATGCAAGAAACTTAAATGCTTGAAATAAACCACAAGATTATACAATGCTCATAAGATTTCAGGACATAAAAGTAAAGTACTTAAAGAGATAAACTTGAAATGGTATGAAGTACTTGAAAGAGACTTGCAAGAAATTAGAATACTTGGAAGAGTAAATTGCAAGAAGTGAAAGTACTTGAATGTAAATAACTTGAAATAGCAAAGTACTCAAAGTAAAGCTAGCTTGCAATGAAAGTAAAATAGATGAAGGAATTAAACAATTATGCCTCCATGGGCCTAAACTAGCACAAGATTATTACTTCTTAGATTTAGATTATTTAGACCATTAAGCATGTGAAAGAAAGAAAAAACCATGCACTAATCCAGCCTTACGATTTTGGGGGTTGGCATAGCTAAGCACACTCCAAGGTGTAGGCAAACAAATGAAAGTAAAATGGTTGTAAAGAAAACTAATATAAGCAACCACAACAAGTGCACAAGGTGGAGGACAAAGCCTTCCGGTTTTGTGCACAAGTGGGTGAAAAGAACATGGAAATAAAATTTGAAAGCAAAGCCTAGCCTCTCAACCTTGTCCTAGTGACAAGTGGGGCAAACAATAAAAAAATAACTTGTTGAAAAATAAATCTAATCTTAGCCTTACGATTTTGGGGGTTGGTTTAGCCAAACACTCACCAAGGTGTAGGCAAACTTGTAAAAGAAAATTGCAGAAAATTAATTACAAGAGAGAAGTGCAAGCCTTTTGGGACTCCCTTGGCTTTGCTTACAATGATTAGAGTAGAAGAGAAGGTAGGGTATTTGGTTACCCAACTTTGGGAGGTTGTACTTTAGCTTTATGTGGCCACAAATGGCCTCTTGGACACCTCCTTGGTCACTAACCTGCAAAAAACCAGCAAGCAAAACTCGCTGGAAATGCTGCAAAAGTGACAAAAACTCAAAAAAATTATGTTAGTTACAACATAAATTTTCTGCAGAAAAAATCAACAAAATATAATAATGTATGTGACCTATTCTATGTGTTAGAATACCCAAAAAAATGATGGAAATGTACAGAAATAAAATGCAGAAATTTTAGAGGGTGAAAATGGGTCAAAAGGGAAGATTTCCAGATCTGAAATCTTCTCTTAAAACCCTAGATAATCTTGCCAAACTCCCAAGCTAAGCTACAAGAAACAATAGGAAGTGAGTAGATCTAGAGATTAACTCAAAATACTTTGAAATAACAATTAGAAACTCACTAGATCTATGACAATACTATCATAAACCTACACTAGCAAAATACTTTGCTAAATATTCCTACCATAAATCTCAAAGCATGCATAAGAAGAATAAAAGCAAATGAACAAGATCACCTCATGTAAAAGATGGAACCAACAATACTTTTAACACCAATTGCCTCCAAAGATTTCTTTTATTGATGGTAGAAGGTTGTTGCAAATACTTGCAACAAGCTTCTCTCCAAAAACTAGAGCAAAAATGAGAGAGAGAAGAGCAATGGGAGAGATGGGAGAGATAGGAGAAATTTGGGTAGAGTAACAGTAGAAAAAAAATTGGTGTGAAATGAGGAGGGGAGGGGTTTCATTTATACTTGGGGAGGAGCTAGAGCTACCCCTCTTGGATGAGTTACAAGTGTCACACATCCAAGAGAAATAGACAAAGTCAAAGAAAAGTCACTTTTAGGGTTTTGGTAAGTGAGTGAGGGGGTGAGGTGTAAAGGGGAAAAACACCTTTTTCTATGGTCAAACATTAAGTAAGACACCAAGGAGGGCGAATTTAGGGTTTAGGTGGTTTTTTTCACTTAAACTTTTTAATTCCCACATGTCAATTAGCTAAGGAACACCACTTTAAGTTGTTGGCTAGGCAAGGGGGTTTTTTTTAAGTGGAAACTTACTTTTCCAACTTAGGAAACCTTTCCCACTCTCTTTCATGACCTTTTGCTCATTTTACTATTTTTGGCTTTTTTTAATTTAGCCAATTATTTGCTGATTTTTGACTGACTTGGACTCGTCATGGACAAACACCTAGCAAAACTTGTCCAATTGAGCTGAAAGTTGGTCCAAGGGTGTAGGGGGTCTCATTCCATTTCTTTTGAGCACAAATACCCCTATCAAAAATCCCAAGGACCTAGTTTTTACAATTTTTATCAAAAATTAATTAAAATTACCATTAATTAGGTAATTTTAAAAAATAAAAAAAAACCTATCTAGACTCGACGACATTCTGCAAAACTTTAGGAGATGTCTTACATGGTCATTTACAACATTCCTAGACACTAGCTACCAGAGGGCTAGACCATTAGAACGCCTTTCACCACTTTGGAGGAATGATTTGTGGGAGTGAAAAACTCAAGGGAAATTAATAAGGCTGGTTAGGCCATGTTATTCCCCACTTTTAGGGATAACTAATGAGATTGTGTCTCGAGGTGCACAGGTCCTAGACATGGAGTACCGAGAGCCAGATCAACTTGAGCATGGCCATGGAGGGCCCATCTTTTCTTCCTTTCAACGCCTCCACTTTGTCAGCAGTAGCAGATTCCATCACCTCGGCTTGATCCTGTATCAGAGATGGTTCTTGCTCCATGAGGTAATGAGTTCGGGTATCATGGTATGTGTCACTCTGATCCTCAAAACCTTTGAATATGTGCATCTAGTTCTTTTTGTTTTTAATGGGTGCTTGGATCTTATACTTATCCACTTGACCATGTTTGGGGGGAATGATAGGATGCCCTAGTAAGCCTGTGCCCATAAGTTTTGAGTTTCCACTAGGGGGATTCATGAAAAGTCATTGTCCGCTCCCGTCATACTTACAACTTTCCATCCTACTTCCCGCTCATCCATCCCATCACCT
This sequence comes from Picea sitchensis, assembly GCA_010110895.2. Classification (NCBI taxonomy): domain Eukaryota; kingdom Viridiplantae; phylum Streptophyta; class Pinopsida; order Pinales; family Pinaceae; genus Picea; species Picea sitchensis. Next base: position 8,655 of record SNQJ01S0179453.1, on the reverse strand, counting down.
TGGTCCGGGCATTGGGTTGGCCAATCATTTAGGGGTTGCACCTTGCCTTGTGGGAAGAAGGGGCTAAAGGCCCAGATGGTAAAAGCAACTGGAAAAAGATAAAAGCCTAAAAAATAAAACCTCAAGATGCTGAAAATTGATGCGCACTTGTTGAAGGAGGCTTTTCTTGGCTATTTTTTTGGCATTTCTTGGTGGAAGGTTTTACAACTAGGGTTTGGCTATATGAATGCTTGGTGGATGTAAGTGAATTTTTGCAACACTTCTTTATTGAGTGGTTATAGTATTTTCTACTTGCATTTTGTTATTATAATTTGCTGGATTAAACTCTAGGTGACAAGCACATGTTGGTGTCCTTGTTTCATGTCCCTATTAAGTTAAGCCAAGAGCCATTTTGATTTGCTGAAGTTAGATAGAGCCTTGCCATAGAAACATTCTACTTCTATTCTTCTAGCCTAGCCGTTTTTTATCTTGTCTTTGAGCCAAAGAAGGAGAAAATGCACAAAGGCCTAGGGTTTCTACACCTTAGTGAGCCGTTTTCCCTAGGGTTTGATTGATGAAGCTTTGCCTTAGTAACACTTCATCATTAAACTCTCTTGTCCTTGGCCATAGCATTTATCACACAAGCTAGCTGTTTTTATCTTGTTGATGAGCTAAAGAAGGAGGAGAAAGCACTAAGGCCTAGGGTTTCTACACCTTAATCAACCTTTGTCCCCTAGGGTTTCATTGTTGATGCCTTGCCTTAGCAATACCTCAACATTTAACCCTCTTGTCTTTGGCCATATCATTATCATTTCGGCCCTTCAACATTTGCAGCTTGTTGCTGTCCTAATACACACTTGCAAACTTGAGTAAAGTCCAGCTCAGTTAGTGTGTCCTTGGAGGCACAATGCCTAGGTTCACAGTCCACACTGTCACCTTGATTGGAACCTCTTCCTTCTAGGCTTACTCCTAGGGAAGCCAAGGGGGGTAGACCCTAGTTACTAGATACGATTTAACGTTTATGTTCAAGGAGTTGGTTTTAATTGATTAGAAGTTTAGGGGGGGTACTAACCTATGACGCAAAGGCAACAATGCAAGTTGCACAATTACTCATGTTAAGCAAACCCTTCCCTAAGTCAACTATGATTAGTGCCTAAGGTTGGGCAATGGGGTCTGTTATCCATCAAAGTTGCACTAGGATGGACTTTCAGCGAGCCGCCAAAGTTTGAACATTGTTGTTCAAAAATTCAGAGTTCAGAAGTTCAGCCGGTCGTAAAGACCACCCTTTTTCTTTTTTACATTTCCATAAAAAATTGTAATAAGAGATGTTGCATG
>SNQJ01S0179452.1:0-19533 GCA_010110895.2 Picea sitchensis | reverse complement strand
TGAAGTCCCACCACTGAGTTGTTGCTTAGCTTCCGCCTCTGACAGATTGACTTCTGTCATCTCCTCTTATGTTGGTTCAACCCCAACTTCCTCCAGTTTCTGCCCAAGCTGGTATGATCCTCCACTTGTTTCCAACTTAGCCTGTTGGATATGCCTACTCTGCATATTTACCCTTCTCTCTAGGGCTTCCAAATATTCATACAGAACAAAAAATATATGATGTCTGCTTCCTCTTCTGTTGCAGGCTCTAGTGCTATAGTCATCTCCTATTCAGCTCTTGAGTTGAAATTTTTGAGCAATTTTGTTGAATTATCTTCTCCTGCAATTTGAATGAATGTCTTATGGCATCCATATTCTAGTTTTGGATTGTCCAACCAATCCTCCAACATCTTCAGTTCTTGCTCCCATTGAGTGAACAATTCATCTAAATAATCCTCTTTTTCTTCTGGGGCAGACATCAGTGTCTTCTCCTCATCCTCCTCTTTGACAGTCCTTGCTAGTTGTCTTTCCTCTGTTGCACCTGCATCACAGACACAGTTAGATTTAAAATAATTTGTCTCCATGGCCTCTTTCTTGGATTCTTATTGCACTACCTCCTGATGTGAAACACTTGTATTAGCCTCTGTTGGACTATTTCTCAAGAATATTTGAATTCCCCCAATTATTAGAACACACCTCTAATCTTCTTCTATCATCACTCCTTGCTGATATGAACTCTCAACTGAGTTCATCTCTTCTCCCTTTCCCACCTGACAACTTGGTATTTTCTCTCTTCCCACCTAGTAGTCTATGATATCACTTGATCTCTCTCCATTGCCCACCTGGAAACTTGAACTTCCATCACTGCCCTCCTGGCAGTCTATGAGATCATCCACTGATCTCCTTTTATTCCCCACCTGGCAACTTGAAAGTTCACTTCTTCCCCCTTGGTAGTTTATGAGATCCTTAACTGATCTCTTCTCCTCATCATCACTGATATTTCTCCCAATATCTGGTTCACAGATGTGAATCACTTTCTCCTCTGTGTCACTGAGGTTTTCAGCATGCCTCATCCACTTCCTCATTGCTTGTTGCTTCTTTCTAACCAACAAATTTTGAACAGACCATTTTAATTTCCTCTTCAGAGGCCATTCATACCTCCAGCGTACCTTTGTCTCATACTGCATCCTCAATGATAGCCTCTCCATCCTTTCTCTTATCTTTATGAGCTCTAGATCCATCTCTGGCTTGCTTTTCTTCATGCAGTCTTCTCTTCAACCACGCTCATGTCCTTCAGTAGACATTTACACCTTCTGCTTGTCCTTCTAACAAGTCTTGTGGATTACTCTGCATCTGAGAGCATCTCCAACTCCCCCTACAACTCACCTGGTTGTCTACTGACTGTTGCAGACTTGAAACAATCATTCACAGAGCATCAATACTCTGTCTTCTCCTTCACCTGTTGTCTACATGTGAACTTATGCTTCTGATACTACTTGATGTACCCAGACTATCTCCTTCATTTCCTCTGTCTAAAATCTGCAAACAAAATTTTGGTCTTCTCCTCTTTAAGTTTCGCTTGAAATCTACAAGAGAAAATTATGCTCTAATACCACTTGATGCATACCCCTTCTCTCCTAAGGGATGCGTGACCTCTCGATCAAGGATCTTCAATTCCAAGTCAAAATGGCTCTCTAAGACCTTAATGGTCTCACTTACTAATTAACACAGTCCCTTTTTGTCCTCTGGTGCAAGTTCTATGGAACCCGTGACCTCTTTCTTCACACTACTGAACTCATAGGTTTCAGGTGAAAGCTCCTCTCCCATTATCCCCTTTCCACATGTGACCTCTATCTATGTCCTTGTGTAAATGCATGATTGCAGGTGCGCCCAAGAGTGGTTTGGGATCAAACTACTTTTCTCCCCACAATTAACCTCGAGCCACTACATGTCCTTTTTCCAAAACCGTGGTCTCAATTGTGGCCCGCCCTTAACTTTTTAGAACTCGTGCACCTTCTATCCCCTTAATGTGAGGTGAACATCAATCTCATGATATTTACGGTGCTTCTAAACGAACAATCGAGATCTACTTTTTTGGAAACCTATAGTTCAAATTTACCTCTCCCAGATCAACAACTGTGATCTCTGCGGGTCTTCAGACTTCGAGTTTTTCAAGTCTCAGACATTACCCCCCCTCGAAATACATAGAATTTTGTCACGGGTCCACTTGAATCGGATGGTGGGGATTTAGTTCGGACGATATGACGATTGACATTTTCTTCGTGACTTTACTCAGAATCCACAGACTTGTGCCACTTGTTCTCTATATCTAACGACTGAGATTAAATTCGTCTCTCTGAATCTTCAGGATTCGGGAGTTTCAACTTTCAATATGAAACTCTTGAAGTGATTTCTCCAGAGTTCACGATCTGTCAACACGTGTCCACCTTTAAATCGATGACTCTCATTGTTTCGAGATTTTGGTCCCTTCAACCAGATCAATGTCTCTCTGACTATCTTCTCGATCAATGGTTGATATCTTCTTCAGTGATTTCACTTCCTCTTTGTCCACAAAATTCTAGAGTTGTGGATCTCATGCCACATGTCCTCCTTGACGATGGATGGTCCCTAATTTCTTCGGGACTTTGGCAAGTCCGCTCTCCTGTGCACACAAAGGGTTAAGATTGTGCACTTTACCTTGGATCAGACGACTGTCGACCCTTTTTGTTTAGATCCAACATATGGGATCTTTTCTTCCCATCTACGGTCTCCTTTTGTCTAGACATGGATCTAGCAGTCTAGATATCTCCCTGCAACTCAATTCAACGACTGTTGTTACTCCTCCCGAGCTTTCACTTTCTCCCAAAATTGGAAAATTTTCTAAATGTTCAAGGATTTTGGCCCTTGAACCTCCTCCTGTGATCCCGCTATATTGGGATGCCTTTGCTTCTTACGACGTAATATCTCCTGAGATTTCAGACTTGGAATTAGTCCTTCTCTATTCACTCTTTTCTCTATCTCTTCTGAGATTTCGAACTGACTTAGAACTCCAAATGATCTCGGCCCTTGCACATCCTTAGAATATTTCCCTGGTACTCTCATGGAAACCCAAAGCTCGTCCTCCTTGAGCTTGTAAAGGAAAACTACTTTACTTATGGCACACTCCTTGAGATCGATGAAGTCCTCCAACGAATTATTTCAACATTCTGTCTAAGTGTTGGCCTGGTGCAATCCTTGCACAGGTCTTCCTCCAAAATCGTGATTTCTCTAAGGTTCAATAACAAACTCCTTGTGTCCGCTCAATGCACACTTGCGGAGCTCTACAGAGTATTTGGTAACTCTAAGGTTTCTCTTGAGTTTTTTTTATTGCTCTGGTGTGTCCTCTTGACATGTTCTCTCAATCAATAGAGTTCGGATGCACACTCTTTGCGTTGGCTACAAAATCTCCAATATTCTTTTGTGCACTCCTTCTATAGATTAAGAATATATAACAACCCTATAACTCATAGATAGATAACGAAGTCTATCTATGCCCTGGAGATGAATTCTAACATCCATCTACAACATTTGTAAACACACACACACACACACACAACATTCATTCGATACACATAAACACACAGAAAGAGGGAAAGCGTAGGGGTGCAGACCTAGGTTACAAAAACAACTATCTTTAAGGTTGCAGATATAAATGAGGATTTTGTTGTGTGCACAGATGCATGTAAATAAGGGCTTCATGGAGTCCTTATCCAAAATGGGCATGTAATTTTATATCAATCAAGAAAATTGAAAGAGCATGAGAGGAACCATGCCACACATGACTTGGAATTGGTAGAAATTGTTCAAGTGCTGAAAATGTGTAGGCATTATCTCATGGGAAGAAAATTTGAGTTGAGAACAAACCATAGTGGTCTGAAATATTTGTGTGGACAACCAACATTGAATGTCAGACAAGTTAGATGGTTGGCATTCCTGAGTGAGTATGATTTTGATATAAATTACATTAAGGGGAAAGAGAATAAAGTGGTTGATGCACTCGATGGGAGGGTACATGAAATGCATGCTACAACCATTAGTATGTGTGGGATATATTTAAAGGATATAATTTTAGAAGTTGTAATAGTATACCATCATTATGTGGAAGATAAATAAAGCTTACAATAGGATAATGTACACCAAAAATTTAAATATTAGAAGTTGGAAGAGGATGGAATCCTCTTGTATAGGAACACATTTTATGTTCCTAATTCTCAGGAGTTGAGAAGTTTAGTTTTAAGAGAGATGCAAAATGTGCCATACACTAGACATCTATGGTATCATAAAATAATTTTGGTTGTAAGGTGGAAATACGTTTGGCCTTGTATGAACAAATATGTAGCTGACTTTATTTCTAGATACATGGAATGACAAAAGGTAAAGGCTGATCACAGACATCCACCGGGATTGCTATAACCATTTCCTATTCCCATGTGGAAATTGAAAGTTGTTACTATTGATTTCATTACCAAATTTCCCAGGACATTAGTTCAACATGATTCCATCATGGTAGTAGTGGGCATGCTTATGAAGTTTGCACATTTTATCCCAGTCAAGATGACGCATAAGGAAACCAACATTGTAGAAATTTATATGAAGAAAATTGCTAGGCTACATGGTGTACCTAAGGAAATAGTCTTTGAAAAAAGTTCCAAATTCACTTCCAATTTTTGGAAATGGTTGTTTAGAGGATTTGGGAAAAATATGAATTTCAACACAACATATCATACAAAATCAGATGGGAAGACAAAGAGGATCAATCAAATAATTGAATATATGCTAAGAATGCATGTAATGGATCAACCTTCCAAGTTGGAATATTATCTTCAATTGGTTGATTTTTCTTATAATAATGTGTATCAAGCATTGTTAAATATGATCCCATTTGAAGCCTTGTATGGAAGAAAATTAAACATGCTAGTAAATTGGGATAGCATAGAAGACATATCCATTATTGGGCCATAAATGCTAAGAGAAATGGAAGAGTAGATGGTAAAAATAAAGAAGAATTTAAAGATTGTGTAGGATAGGAAAAAAATATATGTAGACAAGGGCAAAGAAAATAGGGAATTCAAAGTGGGAGAGCATTTGTTTTTGAAAATAAATGCAAAAAGGAGCTCATTGAAACTTGGAAGTTGCCTAAAGTTAGTAGCAATATATTGTGGTCCATTTCAAGTTTTAGAAAGGATAGGCCTAGTTTCATAAATGATTTCATCCATGAAAGTTCATAATGTGTTTCATGTGTCTTTATTAAATAAGTATGTGCATGATCCTAACCACATGATTGATTGGAATATGATCCAAGTGGAGCATAAAGGGGAATTTTAGGTGGATCTGGTGCATATCCTAGATCAGAAAGTCAAAGTTCTCAGTAATTGAGACATTGGTCTGGTAAAGGTCCAATCTACTTGCTAAGGTCCTGAATATCCCACATGGTAGCATGAGGGAGTCATGGAGGAAGAGTACCCAAAATATTTTGTAGATTCTGATGAAATCTGAATGTACATTTGTACATAACTGTACAAAGACTCCATTTTGGTGTAGATTGAGTTCTTGGAGCCAAAAATATGATATTTATTGTTCTAACTATGTTGGAGCCCTAAAATGTAAGTGGGACAACTTAAGGGACTATGGTGCAAAGAAGGGGGTATACTTCCTTGGGTTGTGTAAGCTGAGGGGAATGGGAGATTACTAGTTGGAATTGTTGCATGAGTCAATAAATTATAAAAGTATTGAGTATTATAATGTGAAATTTTGTATGTATGAACATGTACACATGTATGGTGATGTTCACTAATGCTAGTGAAAATTGTATGGGGAACATATTGTAACACCCTATTTTTGATCACTGATGTAGGATTGTATATTTGTAAATATTATGAATGGTCGAGGGCCAAGAAATTTAAGATGTAAACATTGTAAATTGAAAATAGTAAAATGAAATACACTTCCAACTATATATGGGTAAGGACCATAGTAATGGGGGGTATGATTCGAAAAGAGAGGGGGATTAATGGGGGTTTTGAGGGGTTTGTACAATCCTTGAGTCTTAAGCCACCTTCAGTAATAATTTTACCATTTACTTATCCCTTTGACTTATTAAGCACTCAATCATTGAATTCATGTAAGAAGTTGGGTGATAAATTCAACCCATTCAGTTATGACAATATGGGTTGAGTGTAATCATCCTTGGGAGAAGAATAAGAGTTAAGAAAGCATGGTAGAAGGACCTAAAACAATTGAGTAGAGAATGCAACACATATTTATGAATGCAACACATATAGCATGAAGATATGAATACAACACATATTTATCTATGGCGATCTTAAAATATTTAAAAGTTTGAACATTTTCACCCTCAACTTGTGTTCTCTGAATATTAATTGTGGGTACTTGCAATATTTTATCCAAATTAAAATTGATGGAATTATGCTTACAACTAGGTTTAATGGAAACAATAACCTTCTCTTGTTGAATACATCCATGAACTTTTAATATGAGGTTGTCACATGAAAATAGCTCCCTAGTTCTCTTCTTATCCATGTTCAAAATATGAGACCATTTGTCTAAAAACACTTTTTCATATACTTCATCTAAAAGTGTTGTCACCTTCTCATAGTTAAGAAAAGTCCACGAAATGGCTACACAACCATTCAAATGAGGAGGGAGAGATAATCTCTAATACTTTCCCAATGAGGACTTCATCTCTTTTATGTACTCTTCAATACTAGGACCATCATATTTTCTTGTAAAATGCATCCTTCTTGTTATAACCCCAAAATAGAACTAGGTTTTTAAGGAAAAAGCACTTACTTTGCAACATAGATCCTTTATGTAGTTAGGGTTTGAGGATGAAAAATAAAATGACCACAACTTATGTTATACTTCTTGGATTAGACATTATGACCCCAATTATGAAATACCATTGTTTCTCTATATCTATTGGCACTAGTTTGACTAAAATCTGTGCACTCTGTCCAAATATATCCAATTCGCAAACCATATGTCCATCACTGAAAACCATTAAAATAGTTGATTTTAAATGAACAATAAATTCACTTCTCATACTACGTTTTGGATTATTTTTTCTTCTAAATTAGGTATATTTTGGAGAGGAATTCATATATATGGATATTTTCTTCAAATTATATACAAAAAGTTTCAAAATTTGACCAGAGTGCAATTGTCCTCCTTTTTCTGTCAGAAATATACAAAAAGAGAAAAAAAAAATATCCCACTTCATGCCAAGTATAGATATTTGATGCCAAATTTCATGTACTCAAGAAATATGAAAACAAAATATAGAACAAAAATCCTTAAATCCATAAAATAAATCAAATCATTTACACAAAATGAACACAAGAATTGTAGATAAAACCCTTGAGGTAGGGTAACACCATATATTATTCCTTAAGGAAGGAATGCACTCCTCAAGCAATGATTGATACGATTATAATATTCTTAACCATACATCCATTACATTGATTCTACTTATTTATAGTACTATCTACCTCCTAGGAACCTTCTAGTAGGTGGAATATTCTAGTAAGCCTTCTTACATTTGTTGCTTTCGCACTACTACATGGGACTTATTTACTAGAAATGGACTCCATAAAATAATTGTTATTAAACCCCATTGGGTACATCCCTATGTGCCATTGTTATTACTCCCCTGGGTATACCATATTCCATCCCCCTTCGTGTGTTTCATCCTCGAAACATGGGAGGAAACCATACAATATGATCAGTTAAACAATGTAGACAACTTGTACCAAGTAAGAGCATCCATCCATTCTAGTGAAATGTGAACATGGGTTCAAACTACTTCTTTTCCACCGTGATTTGTATTATTATGGCTCCTTGATGTGGTACTGTGATATATGCATACATTGTTGTTATTACTCCATGTGCCTCCATATTGGTTTCCTTTATGGTTCCTTATAGATCCATAGTACATTGTTTTTGTTCATTCCCTTTCTTTGATGATTTTTTCTTCTCTGTGTGGTAGGGTGGAAATATAAATCAACCCTAGATATCATTTATTCTTTCTTTGAGTCTTTAACATGCGGTTCCTTAGATACATTTATCTCCTCAACTTTTTCATTTTATTTATGCCATTTTTGTGTCTTTTCGTTAAGTTCTTATATAATACCTTCTTCTAATTCAACCCAAAACTCTTCATCTAATGCGTCATTAGGTATTATGGTTTGTTTCCTGATAAGAACTTCCTTGATTTCCCCTTGGGACCTCCTTTCTTAGCAAGATAAATTCCATTCAATGTAATTTTGTTTTTCTTGTACCATAGCTTCAAAAACTTCTTTTGCACATTAATGTTAACCATACCAACTAAGTCCATCCAAAGAAATCCTAGAATCATATCCACATCATCCATAACTATAGTATGAACATTTGAATGCAACACATATTTATTCATGGTGATATTCGAATCTTTAGAAGTTTGAACATCTTCACACTCAACTTGTGTTCTTTGAATATTAATTGCAGGTACTTGCAATATTTTATCCAAATTAACATTTATAAAATTATTCTTACAACCAAGGTTAATGGAAACAATGACCTTATCATTTTGAATACATCCATGAACCTATAATATGAAGTTGTGACATGAAAATAAATCCATATTGCTCTTATTTTCCTTCTTACAACATCAGACCATTGATCTATTTTTTTTTTTTTTTCATATGATTCATCTGAAAGTGGAATTACTTTGTCATAGTTAAGAAAAATACACCAAATGGATGCAACACCATTCAATTCAAGAGGGAGACCCAGTCTCCATTGTCTCCTTTATATACTCTATAATACTAGGACCATCATATATTCATTTAAAATACATATTTCTTTCTATAACCCAAAAATTGAACTAGGGTTTTAAAGAAAAATCACTTACTTTGCAACGAATTTCCTTTATGTAGTTAGGGTTTGAGGCCAAAAACATAAAATGACCATAACTTTTTTTATACTTATCAGATTAAATATTATGAATCCAATTATGAAATTCCATGGATTTTCTGGATCTAATGTCACTATTTTGATTGAAATATGTGCATTATGTACAAAGATATCCAATCTAAAAACCACAAGGTCATCGTCTAAAAACCCTAAAAATATTTGATTTTAAATCAACAATATCTTCACTTCCCATACTTCATTTTATATTATTTATTTTTTTGAAAATGGGTAATTGTTTGAGACAAATTCAGATCCATTGCTATTTTCTTCAAATTATATACAAAAGTCTCAAATATCAACCATAATGTTGTCGTCATCATTTTTCTGTTAAAATTATGAAAAAAGAGAAAAAAAAACTCCCACTTCATGCGAGAAAGAGCTTTGATACAAAATTTAATGTACTCAATAAATCGGAAAGTACAATATACAAGAGAAATCCATAACATTATAAAATAAACCAAATCATTCACACAAAATGAACAAAATAATTGTAGATAAAAACCTTTTGCTAGGGTAACACAATATATTATTCCTTAAGAAAGGAATGCATTCCTCAAGCAATGCTTGAGACAATTATTAAATTCTTCACCATACATCCATTATATTTCTTTTGCTTATTTATAGTACCATCTACCTCCTAGGAACATTCTAAAGAAGGAAGATTCCAGTAGGTGGAACATTCTTACATTTATTTCTTTCACACTATCACATGGGACTTACTTACTAGAAATGGCCTCCAGACATATCTATCTAATTATTATTATTACCCTTGTTTACCTCCCTAGGTAACCCATATTATCCCCTTAGGTATATTACATTACATCCCCCTTCGCATGTTTTGTCCTCAAAACATGGGAAGAAACCATGCAATATGATCGACTAAGCAATGTAGCCAATTGGTACCAAGAATGGACATCCATCCATCCTAGTGAGATGTGAACATGGGGTCCAACTAATTCCTTTCCACCTTGATATGGATTCTAATGGTTCCTTTCTTTGGTACTATGATATCTCCACGCATTTTTGTTATTCCTCCATGTGCCTTCATATTGGTTGGCTTTCTGGTTCCTTGTAGGTCCATAGTACATTTGTTGTTTCTCATACCCTTTCCTTCATAATTGTTGTTTCTCTAAGTGGTAGGGGTGGCGATATACAACAACCATAGCTATGAGTTCTTCTTTCTTTGAGTCTTCAACATGTGGCTACTGGAGATATTTATCTCCTTAGATTTTTCTTTCTGATTATGTCATTTTTGTGGATTTTATTCAAGTGCTTCTATAGTCCCTTATTTTGATTCAATAATGGACTCTTCATTTGATGTGTCATTAGGTAATGTAGTTTATTTCATGAAAATAACTTCCTCCGCTTCCCCCTTGGGCCCTCCTTTCTTAGTAAGAGAAATGTCTTACAACGTAAAAAAACTTCTCGTACTATAGATTTTAAAAACTATTTTGCACATTAACATTCACTGTACCAACTAAGTCCATCCAAGGATATCCTAAAACCATATCCACATCATCCATAACTATAACATGAAAATATGAATCCAACACATATTTATCCATGGTGATCTTCAAATTTTTAAAATTTTGAACAATTTCCCCCTCAACTAGTGTGCTTTGAATATTAATTGCAAGTACTTGCAATATTTTATCCAAATTAATAATGATGAAATTATTCTTACAACTATCATTAATGGAAATAATGATCTTCTCTTGTTTAATACATCCATGAAACTGTAATATGAAGTTGTCACATGAAAATAAATCCTTAGTGCTATTCTTATCCTTCTTCATAACAAGAGACAATCTGTCTAAAAACATGTTTTGATATGCTTCATATGAAAGTGGAATTACTTTGTTATAGTTAAGAAAAGTCTACTATATGGTTGCATCACCAATGAGGACTTCATCTCTTTTATGTACTCTTCAATACTAGGACCATCATCATTTCTCGTGAAATACATCTTACTTTTTATAACCCAAAAATAGAACTAGGGTTTTATTGAGATCAATTCCCGCTTCCAAAATTTCCCTCCCTTTCTCTATTTTCCCAGTTTATTTTGTCCATTTCTTTTCCTTCTTCCATACTTACCCAAATTCCCCTTCTCTTTTCTCCCTTCTTTTCTCCCTTTATAGTTACTATAATTAGTCATTTTTCTGAAAACGACTGGTCCACAGGTTGGTGGACTCACAGGTTCTCACTTCCTATCCCCATATCATGAGTCTGACTGACCGTTGTATCATTCTATACTTAACCATTTCTATAGTCATAGGTTCCCAGGTTGACAGGTTTCAACCTTTCATATGCCATGTACCGCGACATACATTTTTTGCCCAAACGATCCACGATCTACCCTTTGACCATCAGACTCTATGAGCTTATAAGTATCTCATATCTCCTATATTAAGTCCAAATGACTGCATTTCGACACTTATCCAATTGTCGACTCACTGCAACGGCGGGTTCATGGGTTTCTAGGTTGGTAGGTTCACAAAAATCCCAAATCATGTTTTCTCTCATTCATCCCTGCCACCTCCACTCTTTTCCCAATATGTATTTAGTATGGTTTAATTCTATTAACTCATCATTTAGGTCCCGAAAAAATCATCATTAATAAGCGGGGGACTTGAGGATATTTCTTGTTAAACCACATTAAAACATGACTTGCAGAAGATTATATTATATCTCTTAAGCACTCATTTCAAATATTATTTGGATTAAAAAAATGCTCTAGTAAACTTATGGCAGTAGCAGTTTGACAACAATTCTTTGGAGATACTTTGAACTTTTTTGGAGGTGAGGACCAGAAATTCCAGTGGTCTAGAGCTTATTCTTACTATTCATCCGCTTCTTCTCAAAAGGAAGTAATTTAGATATCCAGAATTGCTTGTGCGGGTTGTGTTCTTGAGGTTTTTGATAGAAAGGAATTGGTCGCCTGGTGTGCTGAGAAATATATAACAAGTCAGTGGATAATTCAACTCCAAGACCATTATCTTGTCTCTCTTTCACCTCACGTGTTCTGTAAAATGCTAAAATTCCTAGAGCCAACACTCACCTTCAAAGGTGAAGATTGCAGAGAATTCTTAAAAAAGCATGACAACGGCTCGGACCTCTTGTATGAATTATTAGAAAATCTTGCGGCCATCCCTGAAGATATTATCGGTTTTCATGTCAACTCGTTCAAAAACCCCTTTCGGGGAATTTCTTGGTTATTCACGAGAGTGACAGGCCAAGAAAATACTGCCAACATTTCCCGTATGATTCTTTATGTATTATATTTCACTATCAATGAGAAATCCATTTTCGATTGGGGACAGTTGATTTCCATTGAAATCTCTTCCCAATTTTCTCAGTATAAAGAGGATAAGAAATTATTTATGGATTCTTATTTGTTTTTTATGATAGCACATTGATGCCAATTTCCTAAATTGTCTGTATGCAAGAAGGTGAGTTGTGAATTTGACTGAGTGACCTTTTGGTACTAAGCATTGTCGAGGTACAAATCTTCCCTGCATTTTTATGAAGTTTTCAACGACTTTGTCTTGGTTTTTAAAGGTTTGTTATTTGGAAAAGATACCACAAGAATATCCACCCATCCAAGTAAATTATTGCATAAAAAGGGAACCTTAGAGAAAATGGAGAATTACAATGTTATCAGGATTTTTGGTTCTAAGGAAAATCCCTCCTTCCTTCCATGCCATATGTCCAATAGAATGTTCATTACATAAGTTAAAAGGCAATATGTTTTCTAGTTACACTTTTTTCACGAGAAATGAAAAAAAATAAATTATACCCTTTCGTTGGAAAATTGGGGACTTTGTATTCATAAATATGAAAAGAATCGATGAATTTGCAAACCACTTCCACAACCTGAATCTCGAGTATGTTGAAAGGATAAAAGGGTTTGACCCTAACATAATTTTTTTGGAACATATGTTAACAGTTGGTTTTAGCAATTCATTTATCCATATTGTTCTAAACGAATAATAATATAATAAATTGGGAACTCATGTTCACACTGTTGGTGACTTGGAGACGGTACTTGGTACCAATGAATTTTAAAACCATAAAGGAAAGACTCCTAGCGAGAAGAGTGCCCAGTCCCAAACTGTTACTCCCAAGACTACAACATCTCATAGTAGTTCTCCAGTGGCCCACCCATCTATAAAAATGATCAACAGTAGTTCCGGCGGAGGAGGAGACAAGAACCCCCCTCCATGAAAAATTGAAAGCTCACATAAACTCCCTCTAAGGAAGAAGAGGACGAATATTGTACAAGATGAAGAAGATAATCACGTTGAAAGTGACATCAACAAATTCTCCCTTGAAGATATGGATCTCGAGGCTGACATAGAGAAAATGTTTCCTAACATTGATTAGCCAGGAAGCACGGTCCACCAGAATCCTTCATTGGAAATTGTTGAGAATGAGACCTTCGATGAAGAAGAGTCATTTGTATTTCAGATCATTCTCTTTGATAGTGAATCTAAGAAATTAATTATTGAGAAGAGTGATGTGAATACTAAAAAATGGAAATCTCGTTCAGAGGTTAACCTAAGAAATATGTGGCCTTCCCAGATTTCTAGAATCCATAAAGTAATTGACGATGCATTGGATGACTCCATTGGTGGTCTCGAAGAAGAAAATATAAAGTTAAATTAAAGGATTAAGGAAATAGAGGTGACTTTGATGCCTCTTCCATTTCTTGTCATTCCTTTGGAAATTGTTGGACCCACCACGCCCATTGCTAAATTAAAGGGATCCTCAAGATTACTCATTTCATCCAGGAGCTATGTGGAGAATAATATCAAGAAAAGAATGGCCCTGATCACAGAAGCTTGGGAAATTTCAAAGAACATGATTTATTTTTTCTCAAGGGCGCATGTCTTCCATGAGTATTTACAGGCCGACCTAAAAAATGAAGAAGGTTTCTACCTTGATGTCATGGTACCCTTTAGTGTTGAAGTTTCCAACATGTCAGAGATAAAGAGAAGAGAGGACAACCTTCCCTCTCCAAGTCAGATCAAGAAGTTGAACGCCTGATGGAAAGAAAAAATAAATAACTTAAATAGCAGCATTCAAGCATCTAGTCAATCCATAACAAGGAGAGAATAACTATTCAAAAGGATCACGGAGATGGACCTAGCCGGAATCACTAACTAAGTCCAATATCCCAATTTGATTCGTAACTCATTGTTCCTAATAAAACAACAATTCAATGAGAAAGTTTATATTTTTAAAGGATTGTCAATTGAAAATGTATATGGTATAATTGAATATGATGAGGATGCCATAGATAACTGGTTAGTAGATTACTCTGTAAAAATTTAGGATATTGAAGAAGCATTACATGGAATTTCCCTTGATCTATGAGACTTGGAGGGAGAGTTGTGTTGATATTATGGTAGTTGTGGGAGGTATTTACCTCCACGTGGAAACCTGATGAGAATAGAATATTCCAGGAAGCAAGAAGAAACCCTAATTAATTGGTTAATAACCCTAGAAGACAAGTCGGCTCAAGAGAATGACTTGTATTAGGTTATTAGCCTTCAAGAGAAGAAGTAGGCTAAAAGAAATGTTATATACTAAAGTATTAGTACCCAGAATGAAAATTTAGCCCAGGTAGTCTGCCAGAATTAGTATAAATACAGGAGGCCAATCTTCATTATGGCTAGTATTCTCAGAACTACAGAAGAAACATTTGTGCGCACTGCAGTTGGCTAGTTTGTGGGCAGTTTGGAGGAGAGTTGTTGTTGCAGCTGTTGCAACTAGAAGATTTCAATTTTGTCTTGGACTCTCTCTTGGTTATGGATTGGAGTCTCTGATCAGATCTTGTTACACTTTCTTGGTGCGCTATCCTTGGAGAAAGGTGCACCACCTTTGTTTGGCTATCCAGTCTAGGGTTTGATTCCGAAATGATTCTCTATCAAGGTTAAAATGCTCGGGGGTGTCTTCGACCTATGGTTGGGTGAAAATATTTCTATATTGTCTCTGGTTAAACTAGCACATCCATTATATTCTAACAGGTTATGGGCCCACACTATCTTCAAAATAGGGATGATTTTAGGGGCTAAATTTCACTCATGGGATAATTTTCCATGGTTTTCCCAAAACAAATGTTTGCTATTCTAAACATGATTCGCCCAAACTCTATAGGATAAAATTATTTTACCTTAAAAATCACCAATTTTTTTTACAAACTATATAAAATCCTTAGAAATTTGAATATTTTTATAAAAATATCGCAAACAATTCATAGTTGGCATATGAACGATTAGTAATATTCACCAAGGTTTCTACATTTTAAAATAAATTCCGATCCTTAAAATCACCCCTGCTTCAGACTAAGGATAATTTTAAGGATGGAAATTTATTTTAAAATGTAGAAACCTTGACGAATCTTACTAATCCTTCATATGCCAACTAGAAATGTTTGGCGATATTTTTGTAAAAATATTCAAATTTCTAAGGATTTTATATAGTTTGTATAAAAGTTTGGCGATTTTTAAGGTAAAATAAATTTATCATATAGAATTTGGGCGAATAATTTTTAGAATGGAGAATTGGTTTTTGGGAAAAACCATGGAAAATTAGCCCATGAACGAAATTTAGCCCCTAAAATCATCCCTATTTCGAAGATAGTGTGGGCCCATAACTTGTTAGAATATAATGGATGTGCTCGTTTAACCATAGACAATATAGGAATATTGTCACCCAACCACAGGCCGAAGCCACCCTCGAGCACCTTAAACTTGATAGAGAATCATTCTGGAAGCAAACCCTAGAAGACAGTCTAACCATTGGAAGATAGATTGGGAGGATTTGCTCAGTTGCAGTTGCAGTTGCAGTCGATTTTTGCTGCAACAATGAAACCCTAACCCTATCGTTGAGGCACCTTAAGTGAAGGGATTGACCTAATTTATGGATATACTAGTGCACCCTAGCCTAGTGCATCTCCTGGTACTCTCAGCAAGCTAAGATCTCAAGTTTGAGTTTTTGGTCAAATCTAGGGTTGACCAAGTCAAAGCAGACATGACATACTCTATGAAGTCAAAAAAGAAGTTACAAGGGGATTCTAATTTCAGAGCATGGAATACAAGGATTGATCTCACCCTTGCCAAGAACAAAGTGTTGGATATTGTGAAAGGAAAGATTATGGAACCAGAGTTTGAAGAAGGAAAAGAGAAGGAACCGCATAATGTTGCAGTTATGGAAAAGTTCAAAGAAAGTGACATTAATTCCATGAGTATCATAGTGGATTCTATAAAGTACCACTTTATACCCTACATATTCCATCTTGACTCATCTAAGAAGATGTATGATGCCCTAACAAACCTCTTCTCAGTCAGAAACATTGGACAAGTAATGAGTCTGAAGAATGAGCTCCGTGACATGAAGATGAATGATGATGACAACATAACATCGTACTTTGTGAGAATGTCTCAGTTAAGAGATCAACTACAAGCTATTAAATAAACCATTTTAGAGAAGGAACTAGTAAATATAGTATTGAACGGTCTTCCCAAGACATGGGATGCATTTTCCGCAAGAATGAACACAAGGAAGGAGTATCCTACATTTGAAGAACTTTGGACTTGCTTTGCATAAGAAGAATCAAGGATTAGTGAAAAAGAGAAACCTCAAAATAAATATGATGATCAATCTTTTGCAACAATATTCAAGAACTTCAGAACAAAAGGAATTTTGACTCAAGGAAAAAGCCAAATCAAAAGAAAGATATGTCAGAAATAAAATTCTTCAACTGTTGAAAATATGGTCACTACAAGAATCATTGTCCTGATTTAAAGAAAATGAAGGAAACAGATGAAGCATCAGTTGCCAAAGAAAGGGAACCCTCAAAGAAATCCAAGTAGGACAAAACAAACTTCTTCTTCTAAGACAAGGTAAGAATAATCTTCACAGTTCTTGTACATACCATGTTTTTTGTACATATCTTGCATATCTATTTCTTAGAAGATAATATGTTCAAAGAGAAACTATACCTATGGAAGAACAACAAGATAAGGACTACTATCACAATGACTACAAGTCAGGTAATACACATGAAAGGATGAAGTACAACTGCAAGATAAGACGAAATCATAATCAATCTTGAAGAAACCTAGAAGAAGTAAAGACAAAAAGAAGTCAACAATTAAGAGGAAATTGGAGAAAGACTTATGACACTTTGCATAAGAAAATAAGGATGCAGACAGAAGCATGGACTTTGTTAGATGGAGGGATCCGATTATATATTTCCAAAAGAAGAGCATGCATTCATACATGAAGCAAGGATTAGGAGGGAGCTAATCCTATGATCCATTGAAGATGATGAAATATATATCCATGGTAACATCCATGAAAAGCAGTACATGTTCAGTTTGACTTTATAAGAAACCTTAAAGTATCCACGATTTTACATCCACATCCATGATCCTATGATGAAAGAAAGAAGTTGGAATCTATAGGGCATGGAATCTATAGAAAACTCCATGGACCTGAGAGCTAAACATAAACATGAGGAAGCACATGAAGATTCCAAGAGATAAGGAAAATCCAGAACAACCAAGTCATTGTATCGAGAATCACAAGACTACCAGCCTGATCTAAACTCACTAAAATAAATCAAGCAGAGGAACTGATGAAGAACAATGTATGGAAGACTTATGAATGTAAGCATTGCGAGATCTAGAACTAGAGGTTCTCCTAGATGGAGGGAGAAGACTATGATGATTTCTTGTTCCAGTAAACTAGACATACCTCTACATGAGCCATTATATCATCCGCAATATCCATGGGTTGGAGTTTACATCAGATGAATGCAAAGACTATTCTCCAGAATAATTGAACAAAGAGTGTATGTAGAGAAACCTCAAGGCTTTAAGGTATACCAAAAAGAGACCCTTGTATACAGATGAAATAAGACAACTTGGTGGAGAACCTCCAATGCATAGCAGAAGCATGGTGAAAACTTTCTATAACAGAAATATTGTATCAGAATGGTTACTCAGAACTCCAGGATGAAGGATTTTCAATCAATGAAAAACTCTCATGATAGCAGAAGAGGTACCACATGGATATGTTCCAGTTTGAGTATTTCCACGATGTTATGAGCTAGTAAGAAAAAAAAGAGTTGAATTCAAGCATGATATACTATAATGATTAGAGCTATATGAAGCCTTCAGAAAACTAGTGTTCTAGAAAGATCGAAGTACATTGAGATTATGCATTACATTCTCTGTGATGAAGTCTAGAAAAGAGAAAGTGGTTCTCCAATATATATCTCCATAGATGAATAGATAAGCATACATTTTGGTAAAGCCTCTATCCAAGATGAAAGAGTTTGCGTACTCAAGTTGGAGCTCGTGGAGACGACTTCTTTATTGGAAAAGGAAGATATGACTCCCATGTTGGGAGGGAGCACTGATGTTTTATTGATTTATGGACAATCATTTTTCAGTTCAAAAAATGGTCTAGGATGAGAAGTTCCTTTCCAGTTCGGAAAGTGGGTTGAGATTTCTGACGGACAAGCATTTTCCAATTCAGAAAATGGTCCAGATCGAATAGTCATTTTCGTAATGAAAATGGTTCGATGGATTGTTGATGTACCATAGACAACGATTCCCCTTGTGGCCAGTGTGGGGGAATGGTCTAGGACAATATCTCTTTTTGACGGTCACTCTTAGTAGTGGTCGAGAAGACTGGTCTGCCTCGCCGAACATTCATCCTTACGAATCTCACAGTTGTGAGTAGTTTCGAAGAATGGTCCATTTTGGACGTTGGTGCAGGACAATCATTTCATTAGGAAATGGTCTGGACAGTCATTCCCTAAGGAAGATTCATTCTCTCCAGGTTTCACTTTATTTAGTGTCGGAGAAATCGCCCAGATAGGTGAATGGTCCAAATTCAGAAATCAGAGACAGGCATTCCCTAGGGCATATTCATTCTCTCCAGGTTGCACTTTGTTTAGTGTCGTAGGAATGGCTCAGATAGGTGAATGGTCCAGGCTCAGAAATAAGGATAGTTATTCTTCCTTTCTTGAGAATAATAGTCCAGATAGCTCATCATTGATGTTTTACCTTCTGAGGGTAGATGCTCTTCCAAATCTCATAGATGTGAGTGGAAGAATTGAACAGATGATTCAGTTTATATGATAACAATGTTTTCTATGCAGGTTGACATCAGATAATATGATTATTATGGAGACTGTATGTCTCTGGACAATAGATGTATGCTACTATGGTGGATGTGTTCCACTGATTGTGACTATATGTCATTGATCAAGTATCTGTGTGCTACTTGGTGTGGTAGTGTACCACTGGATTTTAGTTGTGTACTACTGGATAGACACAGTTGTGTTCTATTGAATGACATTGTTATGATTTCCTTGAAGACTATCAGTAGTGTTGGAAATGATTATCAGCTAGATGAATGATCAATGGACAGAGATTTCCTAGATAGAAAATGGTCCAGGACATTTATTCTTCTAGGACATATGTCCGGATTAGAAGAATGGTTCTTGTGTCACTCTGTGGAGTGAGT